>JALBCR010003690.1:0-128002 GCA_030710515.1 Abscondita cerata | reverse complement strand
GAACAAAATATCCGCCATGGTTTTCTAATGCTATCATCTCTGATATCAAGCTGAAGTACTCTCTCTGGCGGAATTATAAATCATCTAATGACCCTACTTCTCTTCATCGGTTTAGACTGCAGCAGGTAGACTGATATTCAGACTTCTCATAAATGCTTCTTGAGACGTATTGAGACCGATATTAGGTCTTACCTAATCATTTCTGGTCTTACATTAATCTAGTCCGTAATTCCTCCGGTATACCTTCTAATATGACTTACCTTGGTGCTCACAGTGACGGCAAAATGATGTTGTCAACTATTTTGCTTCTTATTTTAGTAGCTGCTTTAGCGACGTACATGCCCACCATCTTTTGTACCTCAACATCAGGTTGTTGACGTGATCTCTCTACCTAAACATTTCGTCGAGTCTAATCTGCTTTTCGCTATAAAAAGATTAAACCCACACTTACCGCAGGCACTGATCTCATCCCTGCCTTCTTCTTGCGAGACTGCATTTCTGTGCTGTCGACGCCGTTACTTCACATATTCAATCTGATCCTTCAACACAGACGCATTCCTGTTGATTGAAATCTGCTCGAATTGTTCCCGTTCATAAAAAAGGCGACAGATCCAATGTTCTTAACTATCGCCCCATCGCGCTTCTCTGTAACTTCTCAAAACTTTTCGAATTTTGCTTATATAACCACATCGCTTCTAGGATCTCCCAAAAGCTTTACAGCTGTCAACACGGCTTTATTAGAGGGCGTTCCACAATTACCAATTTAACTGTTATGCACCAGTTTCTTGCTGAATCCTTGATTCTGGTTTCCAGGTCGACGTTGTGTATACCGATTTTAGTAAGGCTTTCGATCGGTTGAACCATGAGATTCTCATTTCGAAGTTACACGCTTTTGGTTTGAGTACAACTTAGTACAATGAGTTAATCTGATAGAACCCAATTTGTTGAGCTGCTTGGCTTCCGGTCGCGTGTCTCAAGTGTCCTTCGGGCGTACCCCAAGGCTCTGTTCTTGGCCCCATTATTCAATATTTTTATCAATGATGTCGCACCTACTCTCGATTATCATTGCCTACTGTATGCGGATGACATGAAGATATTTCAGGTTATACGTAATATGTCTGATGCTCTTGTGCTTCAGAAAAGCGATCTTTTTGATAAATGGTGTCGGTCTAACCACTTAGATCTGAACGTTTCTAAATGTCACATCGTTTCTTATACCAGAGCAAAGTCCCCAATTCTTTTTAACTATTCTTTTTCCGACGTCTCCATTACTCGCTCTAGCGCTTTTAAAGATCTGGGTGTCACTTTTGAATCGTCTCTGTCCTTTAGTTCGCACATTCGATCTATTGTTTCATCTTCACATAAAACTCTTGGTTTTATTATCAGAAACTCTAGAGATTTTTAAGCGCTGACTTACCTCTCTTGCTGTACAGAACCCTCATTCGAACTCGGCTGGAGTATGCCTCGGTAGTTTGGAACCCTACGTATCAGGCTCATATCCACGCTCTGGAGAACATTCAGCGCAAATTCTTAAAATTTCCTTTTTCACGTTGATGGAATTTACCCTCCTAGAGGTTTCCCGCAATCTGATCTTTTGGCTAGATTCAACCTTTCTGATTTAAGTAGTCGTCGCGCCACCTCTTCTCTTCTCTTTCTATACAAACTTATTCATTACCTTGTCGATTGTCCTGAATTGTTGGCAAAATTATCTTTTCCGTTCCTCGACCTGGGTCTCGTTTTCCTACCACTTTCTACCTACCCACTCCCGTACGCGTGTGTTGGAGTCATCTCCTATTTTCTCTGTATGCAGCAGCAGTGCTCTACGTAAATTTGATATTTTTCATACGTCCATAACCGAGATAAAATCATTCTGTAGCGACTCCCTAGTTGGTTGATCGATTTACATTATTTACCTCGTTTAACGTTAACGTTACTACTTTTATTTGTTTTGATTATATCTGTATTACCCTACGTCTAATTACTTTTACATTTATATTATCCGATTCGTTTTAGTTTTGTATTTGCTGTTCCGCCATAATTGGCTTTTGCTGTGCAGAAATAAAAACAAAAATCAGTAACCTGCTATTTGTAGATGACCTTAAGCTAATTGCCAAAGATGACAAAGATTTGGAAACTCAGTTGAAGATTGTAAAAAGAAGTGGTGATATAAAGATGGAATTTGGACTGAGAAATGTAAAACGACAGAAAGACAGAACGTGAAATTGGATACAAACTATTATAAGATCTCTTGAGGAATTAGAACTTTACTATTATCTGGGAGTTAAAGAAACAAAGCTATTGGTCATAAAGTTATAAAAGCTTACAAGAATACCTTCGAAGAACACGAGCGATTTAAAAACTGAATTGAGTGCAAAGAACAAGCTTTTGCCATCACAACACTAGCAGTGCCGGTAGTGCAGTATAGCTTTGGCATAAGAAATTGGACCCTAGCGGAAATGAGAAACATGGACAAAAAACAAAAGAAAATTGTTGAACATGTACAGTGCACTTCATCCATGATCTGATGTGGATAGATTGTATGTGTCGAGATAAAGAATGTGGCAGACGCTTAACTAATATGGAAAACACGTATGATGGTAGATTCAAGGTCTGAAGAGATATCTGGAACTGAAACAAGGTTCAGTTACGTATTGCTGGAAATTGTACACAGACGAAATGAGGAAAGGCAAATAAAAGCATATTAGAAGGAGAGACAGCACTGTAATAAGCCTTTGGAAACAAACGCAGTAAAAGAAAAATAAAGTAAAATAATAAAAGAAAGAAGAATGCTTATACCATAAACAGATGAAAATCAAAACAAAATGCATGGGCGAATTCTAAAGGAAACTGAGAAGGATAATATCAATGAAGCGGTGTCCTGGGCTTGGTTTAGATTCAAAGAAATGAAAGTGGAGACAGAGTCGTAAATCCACTGCAATCCAGAAAAATCAGTCGCAACTAACTATCTGAAAGTCAAGATCCTCCAAACCGGCACAGAACCAAATTATAGGATTGTATCTAACGGAGCTCAAAGACTATTCATCATGTGGTGTCATTGGCTGCTCGATTCTCGCTAATAAGTAGTACTTGGAACGACACAATGCAGTTGCTTATCATGATCTCAGGATACTCAAATCTAAACAGATCGACTAATCAAAATCAATAAACGTGTTAAAAAGACAAGACGAAGAATGTTTGTTTGCTGATCGACGTTGCAATTCCGTCGAATTACAGCATCGTGCAAAAGGAGACCTGAGGAGAGAAACTAAAAATATAAGGATCTACATTTAGAATAGAAAGGATGTAGAGTATGAAGAGCCTGAGTTATCCCGGATTTGTCATTAGGAGCTACGGACTCATCTAAGGTAATACGTGTAGCCATTAAAGACATAGGGTAAAGCCATCATCTGTTGAGCTTGCAGAAAGTGTACTTGTAAAAAGAATAATGCTCTAATTTGCCTTCAAAATGTATGTAAGGGCATATATTTAAAATAAGGTTTAACTGAGTTGATACTGCAGTATAAGTGAAAGACTTGCTATCCAAATGTTGATTGGTAAAGTTAGTGAATGTTAACTGTCGAGTTTGGCGATCGTGAATATTATGGCAAAACACGAATTTATTTGTAAGATAAGTAAGGGTTTGAGGTTAAAAAGCAGCTGGTGGACAAAAACTACATAATGCATTTGAACAACATTGTTTAATTTCAACCATTTCAATTCTTTAATTTTAGTAGAAATGTGATAAAATTTTCTTATACCATAAATGAACCTAAAGCTGTAATTTTATTTTTACAGATAATATCTAGACAAAGGATAATAAACTAAATCACAATAATATGGAATAGAGAGTACCTAGGGGTTTCGCAGAGATTTTTACAAATTACAATACATTCAAATTGTTGATGAATGGTAAAACGTTAGCGTTAAAAATGTTTTCCTTAAACTCAGTTTAAACTAAACCTTGACTAAAAAGCCTGGCTTTAAATAGTCAATAAAAAATTTGTTTTAGATAAAGTTGTTTTATAATTTAATTATACACAACTTTTTGTTTTTTAACTATGTTTTTAATCAATTAGTAATTGCACAGCCAATTCATGACAATCACGTGACAATAATTGTTGTAGCAATATCTCCACTAATATCGGTTTTACAAAACAAGTTAAAAAAAAAGATTTGTTGTAAATTCTATTGTCTATAACTTTTGTTTGAACAATTTTTTAAAACCCCGGGAGTTGTGCGGTAGACAGCTTGTTTTTTATGTTAACATAATTTTTAGTAGTTATTGTTGTTTAGTTCCAAGTAGTTAATGTATTTATACTTATTTAATACTTTTACTTATATATTGTTAATAATGTTTAGTAATTAATGTTGTTCTGTTACGAAGAGAAAAATGTATTTATTTTTATTTAAAATGTTTATTTATATAAATGTTTCTTCGTTTTCCTTGTTTTTGTGTTTGTCTATTGATTATTTCACTTTGTTATGTCGTTTTAATTTTTTTTTTTGGGTGACACTGACGCGTTATAATCCTTTTGAAATTTTGCGTTTTCTTAAAAACAAATTTTGTATTTATTTTAATGTTGATTTACAAAAATATATTTAGTTTTGTTTTTTTTTTTTTCTTGATTTTGTATTTTGTTTGGTAGTTTTAATTTATTTGGGTTTTTGTTACATAAATGGTTTGTAATCTTTGTCTTCTCTTAGAAACAGTTAATGTATGTATTTTTGTTTGTTATTTTATTTATCAAAATATTTTTTGTTTGTTTAGCTATTGTTATTTGTATTTTTTTTTGTTGTTTAAATTAATATGCGTTGCAGTAACATAATAATTTTGGCTTCCCTATTTATTTTAATTTGTTATTTTATTTATAAAAAATGTTTTTGTTTTACTATTTCTTGTTGTTGTTTGCTTCTTGATTTTGCGTTTTGTATTGTATTTCTAATTAATTTAGGTTGCAGTAACTTTTGTCTTCTTTTAGTAACAAATAATGGATTTATTTTCATTGGTTTTCATTAATTTTTTTTGTTTTGTTGCTTTTTGTTGTTGTATGTCTCTTGACTTTTTTGTTTTGTTTGCAGTTCAAGTTAACTTGGGTTGCAGTAATATAAATTTTACTTTTCTGCTCTTAAAATCGAATAATTTTTTAATTTATTTGTCATTTAATTTATGAAAATTGCCTTTGTTTTACGGTTTTTTGTTGTTGTTTGTTGTTTGATTTTGCAGTTTGTTTTGTAGTTTTAATTAATTTAGGTTGCATTAACGTAATTTTTAAAAATTATGTAGTACAGATAGGTATTTATGTGTCATTTCTTAAAAACAATTAATGTTTTACTTTTATTTCTTGCTTCATTTATAAACAATGTTTCTATTTTTTGTTTTGTTGTTGTTTTTGGGTTTTGTTTTGTAGTTTAACTACAATTTGAGTAGCAGTCGTCCGATTTTATAACTTTGTAAGTACTTTATTTATAATTTCGCAGATCTGATTAGATTTTTGGACATAATCTATGTAGCCAAAAGAGTCGTTAACCTACACAGATTTTCAAATTTTTAAAATATTTAGAAAAATATTTATTTTACACATTTTGTTTCAAATAAAAGTTGTTTATAATTTAATTATACACAATTTTGTTTAAACTATTTTTGAACCGATAAGTAATTACTGAGATCAATCAAGTGACACAAATTGTTGTAACAATATCTCCACCAATATCAAGTTTACAAAAAAAATTAAGAGAAGAAGTTGTTGGAAATTCTATTGTCTATAAGCTTTTGTTTGAACTATTTTTCCTAAAACGCAGTTTTTTATTTTTCGATGAGGAGTTCTGCGGTTTCGGTGATATGATTTATTGTAATCCTGTTTTTTGTCCCCTTAGAATTAATGAATGTATTTATTTTTGTTTATTATTTCATTTATCAAAATGTTTTTCTTTTGATTTTGCGTTTTGTTTTCTAGGTTTAATTTTTTTTGGTTTGGATTAACATAATTTTTGTAATTTTTATGATACTTTTACCAATAATTTATTAATTTATTTTATTTGTTAGATTCATTTTTAAAAATGTTTGTTATTTTTTGTTATTTGAATAATATTTTTGCATTTTCTTCCTGGTTTGTATCCGACGTTAACATTTTGTATTTGTGACCTGCCACCGCCACACAAATGAATTCGTCGTTGAAAAATTGTCAAATAAGTTTAATTATGTATTATGCTGTCAGCCCTAACAATGCTGCCAAAGTTTAAGGTACACACGTTCGTGATTGTTTTCGTTGCTAAATTTAATTTAGTGTCCTGCATTTTGAGTTTATGACAAGTAACGTTTATCTCAATTGAAACCAAAAAAATTTTTTGCACCCAAGAAGAATATTGTATGACAATGATTTCCTTCAATAATTTAACAATTAAAAAATTGTAAATTAAAATATTAAATAATAATTAACACACATTTGATTTAAAATTAGTAATTATTTTTAAAATTAATTAAACTTAAGTAATTATAAAGTCGTGAGAATTTAGAACGTGTTGAATGTGTATTTAGAACCGACGACAAAATGGAAACTTCTTGATGTTAAACAAACTTTATTTCAAATAAATAGTCTTAAGATATATTTAAGCTTAGTAACCTTTGATTACGTTTAAACCATTGAAAATTCATCAATAAGATATTTAAAGTTGAAACCTTAATTCTCGTTTGCATTTTACGTTAATTTTGTGTTTAGTAAACATACAATAAAGTTGTGAATTAGTTTTAGATGAGATCTTAAAGATTAATTAAAGCCATTAATTACTTTAAAATTATTCTATAAGTACCAGCATGTATGATGTACAGTTAAGTTTTAATTGTTCCTTTGTTGAATATGTAATGCCGGTTTTAAACATTTTAAATCACTATGACAAAAAGCGCGAATAATAATATCTGACGACAAAAGAGCGCAAGCTGCTAGCAAAAACAGTTGGTAAAAGTTGTTTTTACAACAATGTCTTCAAATCAGATTATCATAAGTTTTTCAAACTTTGCTGGACGACAGCTGCAATAATACAGTTGCTCATTTTCCATTTATGATGGTTATGTTTCGTTAACAACCTTTTGTATAGTATTCTATTCATTCGATTTGAGATAAAGAGTGAAAAGTTTTCGAACAAACTCAAAAGAATTCAATCAAGTGCGTTCTTAAATCTTTCTTAAACTTTTAATTGTCCAGACACCACACAAAAGATTTCCAATAAAACAACCAGACGACATCCTGAAAATCACCATTACCAACTTACAGCAAATTGACTTAAAACAAGTGAAGACGGCAATGGCAAATACTCAGAAATCTGGACTCCTCAAAGAAATTACACACACACATCTCATCAGAAATTTGACAAACAAAAAATTACCTGACGATTGAAAAACCCATTTTCATAAAGAGGGAATAGATCAAACGTAAATAACTATGAACAAATTTGTTTTCCTTCCGGTCTTCCTATCCTCTAGTCTTTTGAAACAAACACAGAATAACTAAAACAAAATTATAAATTTGCAGGATTCCAGACCAAACCTATCCTGGCCCAAACAAATCTTCAATCTAAGCCCATAGTAAAAATTCAAGCAATTCAAAATAAACCAGTAACATGCATGTTGTCGACTTTAAAAAGTTTACAATTTGATCGGTAGACAAGCATTTTCAGATCTTAATGAAAAAGGACAAAGCAACAGACAACAAACAATGACGGACAGAAGATCTAAAATAAAAGTTATGGAAAAATCGCACTTGTGCGACAGGAGATGGCCTCTCCATCTTCTATTCAACATTGTTCTAGACTAAGTGATGAAAAAATGGAAAAAAGCACAAAAGACAAAATATCCGAAAACCAGTCACAGTAGTGCTGCAATCAAAACTGCAGTAAAACTAATAAAATATTCAAATAATGTACCGGAAAGATTGGAATTACAAGTATCCTCCAAAAAAAAAACTTAAGACTCTCATTTGAAATAACTAGAAAAATTAATCAAAATAATCAGATTCAAAATCCCACTACATTGTTCCTTTTAAAAAACCAAAAAAAAGCCCTTGACTCACTCAGAACATTTACAACAAAATGCATTATTAAGACAAACCAAAATTTCATAGTACATGAAACTAGGAAAAAATTTTTAACTTAGTAAAAAATGCGAACTAGAGACATCAAAAAAAAGAAAGGAAAGTAATACGCAAGATACTTGAGGCTCATCTCCTAGTGGGTACAAACTCAACTCAACCGAAGCAATTGAAAAATATTCAAAAATGGGGCAGTAACAAAAAAAACAAATAAATTCTTCGGACATGTCGATAATTAAAAAACGTTATGGATGAAAAAAAATAAAGTAAAAAAGGCAGACGCAACTCCTTTTGCTAGATTATTTGAGTCGACTAACTTCCTGCATTTACAAACAATACGTTTTTGAGGCAAACAATGATTTCTTGCAACTTATTTCTTGCCTGGATATATTTTATTCTTTTGGTGAATGATGGTATAAACGAAGCAATTCCCTTTTTCTTATGTAAGTTGGGTTTCTTTTACAAATTAATTTTACTAATAAAGATTATTTTTGCGGATCGCAGATAATCGTGTGTGATAGTGTAATGGGTTAGAAAAGGCAAGGGTTCTTGTTAGGAAGTCTTCTCTGACATTTATTTTTGAAACATGAGTTTTCCGATTAGTATGTTTTCATCTACAACTGTTTAAATTCACCAGTTGGTTTTAATTCCCCTTCGGGTTTTCATTTACGTTCGGTTTCTCATTCACCTCCTAGATTTTAATTCACCAAACATCTCAAATATCCGGAATAAATAGATTTATTTGCCGGTATGTTTTTCTTCAAAATATTTTATGCAATTGCAATTTTAAATCTTTTGTTAAAACAATGATTTCCCTGCAAACTATTTTTTGTCGATATATTTTATTCTTTTTCGTGAATGGTGTGGTATAAAGAAGCCAATTCCATTTTCTTATGTAAGTTGCTTTTTTATAAATTAATTGTACTAAAAAAGATTTTTTTGCAGATCGCCAGATAATCGTGTGTGATAGTGTGTTTGGGTTAGAAAAAGGCAAGGGTTCTTGTTAGGAAGTCTTCTCTTAAATTTATTTTTAAACATGAGTTTTCCAATTAGTATGTTTTCTTAATCTACAATTTTAAATTCACCAGTTGATTTCTAATTCCTTCTTCGGGTTTTCATTTACGTTCGGTTTCTCATTCACCTCTAGATTTTAATTCACCGCCACATCTCAAATATCCGGAATAAATAGATTATTTGCCGGTATATATTTTTTTCTCAAAATATTTTATGCAATTGCAAAATTTTAAAACTTTTTTTTAAATCAATTGGTTATAAACCAGTACCTCTTTCTGGAAAAGATTACAGTATCTAGAAAAACAGATCATAATGACAATAATATTATTATATAAGTGCAGTAGTTATCTGTGTTTGGATTAGAATGCAATTACTGGGACAAGTAAAACTTAATACATAAGGTTACTTTCGGAAGAAAAAATTATAAAGAGTGAAATAGATTGAATAGAAAAAACACATTATGTCAGAAAATTGAGTACCTTAAAGATGTATATTTCGTTAGTAAGGTCTGTTTGAGGTAGAAGACGTTTGTGACAGTTTTTTCTATCTATCTATTGGTTACTGAATTTTGGCTCAATAAATTTTAGTTTCTTCAGAGATGACCATTCTTCTGGGTAGAATTCGTTCTTTAGAACGTTTGGTTATTTTATTACGATATATAGCGTAGAAATCGACTTATACATTTTCTGACAAATTCCGTTTTATCATTTTCTTCAATTGGCTTCAACAGTGGTACACGTGTGTTTTAGTTACTACAAAAAATTGACAACTTTTTTATTAAATAAACCCTCGAATTATTTAATTGCTTGTAGGTCGATGAATTCTTTTATTATATAAAAACCATAGTAAGTAGATCAATATACTACCAATTACTCCAACGCCGTAAGTACATCAGTTTTACTTATCTACAATAAGCGCCATTTTGGTATCTTTTTTAGAATTGCTACCTGGGCAACTACTCCACAAATAACTAAAACAAAATTATCCGATAGATTCAGCTATAGTCTTTACTTGTGCTGCTGGTGTTACTTTATATCATACTTTCAATTTATAAGGCAGATGTTATCGTTAACTTTATACTTAGGAACTGTAGTATCGACACCTGTCCGAGGTCCGTATCAGCCGATAGTAAACTGCAATTCATTATGTACTAGTATCCATTAAAATTTATCTAAAATATTTGACGTTCCTGTACATTTAATAATACAATTTGACATATAAATACTCTAGTTCATAGGTAATTAATGTTTTTATGCCTTTCGTGTTAAAAACTTCTATGATTGTGGTTGCATGTATTTTAAAAACCGGTCATTTTAATTCGCCATAACCTTAAAATTCGAGCTTTCGTGATAAACTTTGTTATCGCTAGGCTTCTCGAATAAACGGCTTCCCAAGTGTTCTGCTTTAACTTCAAATAATTACACGATCTAGTAACTAAAATTAGAAAAGTCAATATCATTTTTTGGTTTCAATACGTGAATTGATTATTCGGCATTGGCCGTATTATTTTTGTGGTTTAAGGAATAACCACAATATTGCTATCAGTCAAATTCAACTTGTTAAATGTTTTATTGTTATTTGCATTTTATGTATTTTGGTCCGTGACAGAAAATGGTAAAACAAGTTTTATATAGTCGATTATATGTTTCTTGTGCGAACAGTTTGTGTCCTGAGTCTCTACTATTTAGGACGAATCGCTTCAACTGTAGGGTGGCGCCCCTTCATCTTGAATCATAATTTACCACGACCCCTTGCTAAGCTCAAATGTCGGGTGATGCTTTTGAGCAACTATAAATTTCTATTAATATAAATTTTCGATTAAACTAACAAATGTCAATAATGAGTGCTTCTGGTTTTCCAACATTGTACTCATTCAAGTACTTTGGAATCGCTGCTCCAAATACATACAGGAAAGATCAATAGCTACGTCAAGGACTCAGCAAAATTGATGCTCAAAATTAGTGTATCAATATGAAATTTCAAGACATCTTTGTAAGCTTTGACGTGTTTTCAATGTTACCAAAATCTTTGAAAACGCGTCACATAAAAACTGAATTAGTTTTCTTCAACCTAAACAGTCATCACTCCAATATCCATTTCATTATGAAAAAAAAATAACAACCACTGGCTTTTTTTAGATGTGACGATAAAGAACAAGGACACAAACTAGACCTTATCAAACTAGCACCCAAGCCAAAAGTATAAAATTATCAAAATTTTGACAAAACCAGCTGAAAGAATTTGTGAACCAGAAAACCATTAGTAGCTCGAACATCAAAAAACTGGTTTTGAAACTAACAGGCACACCAAGAAGAAGATGAAAAGATTAATAAAGTTCAAAACTTTGAGAACATCGTAATCAGTAAGTTGGTCAACTACTTCTAAACTATTTAGAGGGATGCATTGCAATTGGTGCAAGATTTTTACATCAGCACTTGGAGTGTTACAGACTAAAAAAGTCCAAGGAAATTGATATTGATTTCAATTACCAGTAGGTAAAGTTGTTTAAGGGCTTTAACGGCAGATTCAGCAATTCTATTTGAATGCGGTTAATACGAAAAAAGTAGTTGATTTAACTTCCACCATTTACTAAACTAAATGTTGATGGAGATTCAGAAACAGTTCTAAATAATCTGCTGCAAAAGCAGAATAGGGACAATTTTGTTGGAGAGTACGCCATTCACAACCGTACAATTAGGTAGACGTCGATAAAACCAGTTCTTAGTGAGTTTTCTTGCTTCACTTTTTGTTGAAATGCTTTGTCACAGTTGGTATCCAAATATTGCACAGCAGCAGAACCTTGTCGCACAAGCAGCACGCAAAGGTTGTTAAAAATGACGACTGGTCATTGACCAATTTCCTTCAAGTTTGCAAACATTTTCTACTTGTTTCTTCTTCATCATTGAGATTAAGATGGGGAGACTGAAGAATAATATTGAAAACATTTTTCGTTTTCTGTTTGATCAGCAATAACTTCTTGACTGCTTGTTCTAGCTTTATGCGTTTCAAGACTAATAGCATCAAATTCTTTGTTTTGAACCTCGCGTAAATTACTACTTTTTGATGCAAGACATTTCTCCATCAAAGTAGCGCATCTTTTTCCGTTTTTCTCTTTTTTTCTATTTTTGAACCCACTTGGTTGTACTCGTGTCATCTGAAAAATTATTTTAGATTGAAATGTTGAGTTGTTTATATGATCTTTATTTTCGATTTCGTAAACTGGTCTCCATTGTCTTACTTTTTAAAACTTTTCATCTTTATCATTGCCACAATTTGATTGTACTTTACTTTATCAATTTTTAAAATTAAAAAATAAATATGATAACGTACTTACCACGACAAATAGTAATATTCAAATTATCACTAAACAATAATGTAATAATAGAGTAATGGGTAATATTGAACTGCAAGTGCAGTGTGACCTTTATATCGCTGTCGCTGACCAGTTCCAAACTAATGCCAATAGCCTACTATAGCAAATCAAACTAAACATTGTTGAACAAACCTATTTCCTTTTCATATTTCTGAACAGGTTGTTTTTTAGTAAGCTGAGCAGGAAGCGATAATAAAAAGACCAAAAGGATTCACAAGAAATAAACAGGCGTGCATGACACACTAGCTGTTACAATAAAAATTTACGTTTACTAGCTTTTACTTTTCTAATCAAAATTTTCCTGCATACGTGTTACTTTGCTTATTATTACCTTGTCTACTTTCACTGCGAATTTAATAGGACAAGGTCAACGTCTAAATCTAATTGCGCTCGTTTTACGTTCTTTCTTTTGTGTCAGACTGGCAACGAGGACAGTCGTATTTAGTAAAAGAAAGAACTGCAAAAGAAATTATAAACAAGTAATGGATTAATTCAAAGTTATTATAACCATCCGCCTGTTGTAAAACGTAAATTTCACCGGATATATAATAAGAAATAAACCGGAAAGTTTTTAGAATAAACATTTGCAGGTGAGCTTAGCTTACTGAACTTCAACGCGTGGCAAATAGTCGCTTTATTCGGTTTCTCTAATTATTACAGTTTTGTCCGTCCGTATTTTATGGGATTACTTTGCTTGATGCCTGCTGATTATTTGATTACATCCAGAAATTGTGGGTTGTCTTTAGAACCGTTACTGCCTTATGCTGTTGTAATTGAAGGATTAACCTCTCGATCTTTACTTGTACTCGAGGAAATGATATGCAAAAATAAACCTATGTTATTAGAAGGTGCCGAGTAGAGTTCCGTTACGCAAGATAAAGGAGACCAGTTACTTTGGGGTATCTCATCTTAACACTGGAAAGGGCTTTCCTTTCATACTGTGCCGCCGACCTAAATCGCCATCAGTCTTTTGCTTTGCAGCTATTTGAATTTTAGCGTGTGTATCCAAACAATCCCATTACCAGTACCAAACATTTCTTAACTATAACTGGGAACTATTGAGATCAAACGCTCGATGTGTTTCTAGTTAAGTAACTTATCTCCAGGTAACTGACATTTTAATGTCAAAAACTGTGTGTCGCTAGACCAATTACTTGTACTCGACGATTTTTTATTCTGTTTACGTTTACGTTTTAAGTAAAGGTGGCGCTTATAATTAATTTACTTATTGTTACATTTGAAACCACACGCTCTGTGTGCGTAGCTAGCGGGATAAGTTTGACGCTCAAGGAGAATAAGGATCCGTATCATTCAATAGCATCGGTTACCTGTTTGTTGTGTCGCTAATTAATTTATAATTATATGTAAATATCACCAAAGAGCACGATATTCTGTATTGCTACTGATATATTTTTTTTGTATGACATTATGTGTGTAACCGATTAAACAGCTCGTAAGCCAAGGAAACTATTTTAATTGCTTATTAACCAAATATATTGTAACATAGCATATTTGCATTTGCTAATATTATAATTTCTTCGGTCGTGAGTTAAAATATTTGACCAGAAAGTAAATTTGGTCGGTCTGTTCTTTTATCTCTGCTTTATTTGTTTTCTTTTTAGCTCAATTTTAATTCTTAATGCTTTGCAACATTTTTATGTTTCACGCCGTTCAACGTATTATTTATATTTCAAGTTCACGATCATGTTTCTTCAAAGATTTCAATAAAGTGCACACAATTTTTCTCTTTACAATTATAATTTTGCCTGGCTTTTCATATTTTGCCCGTGAGACTCTTAATACCCGGGGCGGACCGCCCCCACCGTCCCCTATCGGTACGCTTTCCTAGTTTTTTTTAATTTGCTATTGATTTGGAATGGCCTTTGATCCTTTTCTATTTTTCATTTTCTCTTAACTCCCTATTAATTTGTTGCCACGCTTCTCAGACTTTCACACCTTAAAAAATAATATTTTTCTCTACAATAACTTCTACAGTAATTCTAATCTTTTGATGCCGTATGTCTATTAAAAAATTTGAAATAATGCAATTAATTTAAAAACCGCAAGCTAGGGATACGAATTACGGGTCAAATGTATGCAAAATTTAATGCGTTATTTGACGGTGCATAATATACAAGGCGTTCCATTTAATCAATTTTGATTGACTACGTTTTTCTGAATCACCCTGTATACAGAGTGGTCAATCAGTGCAAGGAAGGTGGATATCTCGGAAAATATTAAAATTAAAAAAAAAGTTGTGCAAATCAATGAGCTGCACATGTTAAATTTATGTTCGTTTATACCGGGTGTTTCATATAAATGCGACATATTAAGGTTATGTTTTTTTAAATAAAACTACCTAGTTTTTTATTACAAATTTGGATTCCTTGGCAAATTCTAATAACTCTCGGCATTATACATAGTGTCTAAAATAGAGGACTTTCACATTATTGCACTTTTTTTGGAAAAATTGACGTTTCCAATAAATTAAATAACTTAGTTATCCTGGAATTTATCCAACTGCGATTTCGTAGATTTAATTTGCATTACATGTGCGAACTAAAGCTAGTTGTTCACCTTTCTAACCTTACTAAGTTTTGAGTAATCAATTATTTAAATTGAACTCCCTAAATTCATGGAAAACTTGATTTTTTCAATGACACCACCTAGTTTTTTATGTGGAATTTCATATAGTTTATTTACTGAAAATGTAACATAAGAGATTAAGTCGTAAAATAAAATCCACTTAGAAGGCGATAGTTGTATTCATTATTAGCGGTTCTCAATATTTTTTATTTTTTGTTTGTAACAAATAAAATACTAAAAATATTGAGAACCGCTGACCCTATTTCCATAAGGTTTTAACCAACTTTCGCCCGTATAGAACTGGTTTTACTTTGCATTTCAGGTGCATATTGAATATAACTATCGGTCGCCTTCTAAGTGGATTTTATTTTACGACTTAATCTCTTATGTTACATTTTTCAGCAAATAAACTATAAGCATTCTAAAGATAAGGTGGTAAGTTCTCCATAAATTTAGCGAGTTCAATTTAAATAATTAATTGTTTAAAACCACGGGAAGTTGGAAAAGTGAATAATCAGCTGTAGTTAGCACATGTTATACATATTATTTAATTTTTTCAAAAATCAATTTTCCAGAAAAAGTGAAATATTGCTAATAACCTCCATGTTAGACACTATGTATAATGCATAAAGTCACATTAGAATTTCTCAAGAAATCCAAATTTGTAATAAAAAATGGATGGTTCCATTTAAAAAAACACAACTTTGGCATGTCGCACTCTTACGGAACACCCTGTATAAACGAAACTAATTTTAAAATTTGCAGCTCATTAATTTGCGAAAGTTTTTTTCTAACCTCAATATTTTTCGAGATACCTAACTTCCTCGCACTAATTGACCACCCTGTATATGAAAATATTTTTTAAATGTGCAACTTTTACGCTCGGTTCCATCAACCCGACTTAAACTTAAGCAATGCTTAAAACTTACATTCGATTGTTAAAACCATAGCAATAATTGTTTTTAAGCGTAGCTTAAGTTTAAGTCGGGTTGGTGGAACCGGCCATTAGACTATTTGGAAAACCTGCTTTTTCGGACAAGTAGTTTGAAAGCCCATAATTGAAAAATTACACACTAAGCACCAGTTTTATAAAACTCGGTTCAAGAACATAATCGTTGGTATGGTTAATCCATGGCTACAATTGTATTTAACCTACGGTTGGATTAAACCGACTTTTATACAATTGGCCCTAAATGGACAAACTATAGTATAATTTATTTGCTTATCAATGATTCAACCCTTTTCACAGTAAGCACAAACCACTAATGAAACAGTAATGTCAATTTTCTTTCTATTATTATTGACTGAATTAAATAAAAAATTATGGCACGAGACTGGTTGTTATCTACTAGGCAAAGAACCTCATAAAAAGAGTATCTTTTACAACCACAATAACAATAAAGTCGTAAATTTTTCTATCTACCCACTCTCAAAATTAACCGTTTAAAACTTTTCGAATAAAGGTGTTCTTACGTCAAAATACATATTGCTGAAGAGTTTCATCCAAAACTTTCTCTTTATTTCATATAAACTTTATTAGTGAGAAATCTTGTTAAAAATCGCCGTGTGTGTGAAAAAGAGGACTTTTCGCTCTAGAAAAAATTTCTGAAACTGTTCTCGTCATCTCGGTGATAGAGAGGACCATCAAAAGTATCGAAGCAAAAACAGTTTCGAGTGGGTATCGATGTAGGAGACGTTACGTAATGAAGTCTATTGTGCAAAGTTTATATCCATTATCGACTTCTGTCAGCGGTTTCCTTTTTTCTACGTGAAAACCGTTCGGTTATATTACAAAACGTTGCGGTAAATTAATGATCTTGTAAATAAAAGCAAAAAAAAAACTAGAAACCTAATTAGTTTTCGAAACGAGACCCGAAGGCGCTTTTACTTTTATTAAGCCCGGAAAAATGCATTTTCCTGTCCGACTGAACAGCAAGCCTTCCACTAAAAATTATGGTAATTTCGAGTTAAACGTTCCTGGGCGGTTGTTAGTGCTTTTGTTGTTAGTTCTTAATTAGAAAACAAGAAAAATTGCTGGTACTTACAATGACGTCTAGTCTAACTTCGATGCTGCTAGATTTCGTTGAGTAAGATTCGTGAACGGCCACGCACCTAAGGGTTCGTCCGTGATTTTCCTTAGATATCGTTAATTCTAATACTGAGATTGCCATCCACGTTCGTGGATTATCTAATTCGGTTGAATTAGTTTGCCTTCTAGATGGAGTTATTTCGTTTTGATCTGAAAACAAAGAGAAATTTATTTTCCTCTCATGTATCTTGTTAGTGCATTAGATTGACTCAATAAAGTAAAAAAATACAAATAAATCTCAAAGAACAACAAAAGTTTCAGCTTTTACCTAAATGCGACCGTTAATCACGATTCAATACAAGAGTTACGGTCGAAAGTAGACAATATAATTTATTTACTTGATTGATTCTACGAAAAATTAAGTTTTTTTTAAGTAATGGACTTTTCTAGAGTATTTTCCTCTTGAATTAACTTAATCTGAAGGTGTTTGTGTGAATGTA
The DNA here is from genome assembly GCA_030710515.1 of Abscondita cerata. Classification (NCBI taxonomy): domain Eukaryota; kingdom Metazoa; phylum Arthropoda; class Insecta; order Coleoptera; family Lampyridae; genus Abscondita; species Abscondita cerata. The sequence goes on along the minus strand of JALBCR010003690.1, from coordinate 110,419 downwards.
AAAGGTTGGGCGGCTCAGGGCAAAGGATCAAAGACAGTAGACCATAAATCAACGTTAATGCGAAGGAAGTCATTAATAATATTCAACTGGAGAGACACATATCCGCAATTTTCGCAATTACTTACGGATTTGAGGCAGTGTTTAAGAATTTGAAAATTTGTCTTCGGAACTGTTTTAAATTCTTGCTGTGGTAACTTGGTTTAAAAATATTGTAACACGTACTTGTCAAAACTTCATTGTCAAAGTTGAATTGAGAATTATGCGATTCTTCGCATTCTTACTTATAATTTTAAAGTTTGACGTTAGCAATATAACTTCCACTATAATCATTTTCGATTTCTTTTATTGGCAAAAAAAGGTAATAATAAACTAAATACAATGCAACATTCTTTCAAACGGGAATAACCTAGTAGAGGGAGGGTATTTAACAAAGATAAACATAGGTATACAGTGTGTCTCGAAAAATCTGTTGAACATGGAAATTTTGAAAAGTCCGATTCATATGACTCCAAAGTTTTTAGAATATTTTTGTATCAGAACCCATTACAACGTGTACTAGGAAACGTTTTGCGTAGTAATTTAATAAAACATTCAAAAATATTTTAAAAATATATCACGCAGTAAAAAAGTTGCGTTATCAATGAATTGTGTGGATCAGTTGCTTAAAAACATTACCGCCAAATTATTGGTATTACGTACGTGGGTTCAAGCCCCAGTTTGATTCCTTTTTTAGTTACATTTTATTATAAATGAACATAATTGATACTGCAACGACTTTGTGAGTGTTAAAGTGCATAGTGCTATCTAAGCGATAACTGTAATGCTTAAAACACACGTGTGTCGATAAAGCTTAGTATTTCTTGTATTGAAGCACACACGCAAAGAAAGAACACCTGATGCAGCATTTCGTTCTTATTAATAAACTCATCAGAGGTGTATACTTAAGTGCGGTATACAACTGTACAAGACGGCGGTTGGTCTTTTAAACTCTCGTGGAGCAATGAATATAAGTAAAATGTGTGTCTTACGACATCTCGTGTATAACGTTGCGTATGTGCTTCGGTACAGGAAATACTTGGCTTTATCGACACACGTGTGTTTTAATCATTAAAGTTATCGCTTAGATAGCGCTATGCACTTTAACACTCACAAAATCGTAACAGTTAACTGTTGGCATTTTTCTTAGTTTATACTATTCCCACGTGTCCATGTTATACACGAGATGTCGTAAGACATACATTTTACTTATGATAATTGATAGTTATCACGGTATCTACTAGTAATGGCAACAAAAATTGCTTAACCGGTTAATTGATTAATCGTTTATTGATTAACTGCGGATTTCAGAAAAATCTAAAACCGAATAATCCGTTAATCGATTTACATAGTCGACTTTCTAAATAGATTTTTAAAATCGGTTATGAATTCAAAGTCAACTTTTAAAATCGGCTTTCAAAGTCGATTTTTAAAATCGGTTTTAAATCGATTTTTAAAATCGTTTTTTAAGGTCGATTTTATGAATTAATTTTAAAGTTGACTTTATAATAAATGGAGTTTTTGAGTCAATTCTTTAAATCAGTTCTTAAAATGGTAATTTTTAACAATTACAATGTCGAATTTAAATGCTTTTACTAATATTAATTGAAGTTTAAAAATTCAAAAAACGCGAAATAAAAACTGCCAGAAAAAAATGCACCCATAAAAGCCGGAGGAAAGAAACCCCGCTGGTCAAAAGAGGAGGTCAATGTCAAAATGTCATTTTAAGCGACCCAACTATCGAACTTTTAATATTTTAGTGCAACAGCCCGGCTAGAATAATTCTAACTCCTTGGGCATTATTTGAGGAAATAAATGCTCAACATGAGTCTTATGGAGGCTATTTCTTACGGTCATTTTTTTTGTATTTAAAGATTTGGGTCAAAACGCAGAATCATCAAACATGGTTATATGGATCAATAAATTTACCAAAGATTTATGCAATAATATTTTCTTTTATTATCGACCTCTAAAGGAAACAATAAGAGGTAACGTGTAGACGCTCTTCTACGATCCCGGTGGAGGATAGGTCTATTTCCAGAAAGCGACCCTGCCCACGTGAGCCTCGACTCTCCCCCGCATCCCAATTTAGGGAGGGAGCCGTGTCCCAACCTTAATTATACCCACAATTCACTTTTATCCTTTCTATATCCCGTATCTAAACTCACCAACCCGCCTAGCAAGCGTAGTGTTTTAAATGCTAAATACCCTCATGAAAACGACAGCTATGAAATGGCCCCAAGTCCCAGGCGGTCTGCGTATCCCCAACCAAGGTAGCGGACAGAATATTTAAAAAATATATCACGTAGTAAAAAAATTGCGTTGTCAATGAATTGTGTGGATCAGTTGCTTAAGAACATTACCGCTAAATTATTGCTATTACGTACGTGGGTTCAAGCCCCAGTTTGATTCCTTTTTTTAGTTGCTTTATTATTATAAATGAACATAATTGATACTGTAACGACTTTGTGAGTGTTAAAGTGCATAGCGCTATCTAAGCGATAACTGTAATGCGTAAAACACACGTGTGTCGATAAAGTCAAGTATTTCTTGTACAGAAGGACACACGCAACGAAAGAACACCTGATGCAGCATTTTGTTCTTATTATGAGCTCATCAGAGGTGTATATTGAAGTGCGGTATTCAACTGTACAAGACGGCGGTTGGTCTTTTAAACTCTCGTGGAGCAATGAACATAAGTAAAATATGTGTCTTACGACATCTCGTGTATAACGTTGCGTATGTGCTTTGTACAGGAAATACTTGGCTTTATCGACACAAGCGTTTTAATCATTAAAGTTATCGCTTAGATAGCGCTATGCACTAACACTCACAAAGTCGTTACAGTTAACTGTTGGCATTTTTCTTAGTTTATACTATTCCCACGTGTCCATGTTATATACGAGATGTCGTAAGACACACATTTTACTTATGATAATTGATACTTATCACGGTATCTACTAGTAATGGCAACAAAAATTGCTTAACTGTTTAATTGATTAATCGTTTGTCGATTAACCGCGGATTTCAAAAAATCTAAACATAGTCGATTTTCTAAATAAATTTTAAAATCGGTTTTGAATTCAAAGTCAACTTTTAAAATCGGCTTTCAAAGTCGATTTCTAAAATCGGGTTTTAAATCGATTTTTAAAATCGGTTTTTAAATCGATTTTTAAAATCGTTTTTTAAGGTCGATTCTATGAATTGAATTTTAAAGTTGACTTTATGATAAATGGAGTTTTTGAGTCAATTCTTTAAATCAGTTCTTAAAATGGTAATTTTTAACAATTGCAATATCGAATTTAAATGCTTTTACTAATATTAATTGAAGTTTAAAAAAATTCAAAAAAACGCGAAATAAAAAACTGCCTGAAAAAAATGCACGGATAAAAAGCCGGAGAAAAGAAACCCCGCTGGTCAAAAGAGGTGGCCTGAGGTCAATGTCTAAAATGTCATTTTAAGCGACCCAACTATCAAACTTTTAATACCTTAGTGCAGAAACTCGGCTATAATAATTCTAACTTCTGAAGCATTATTTGAGGAAATAAATGCTCAACATGAGTCTTATGGAGGCTATTTCTTACAGTCATTTTTTTTTGGTATTTAAAGATTTGAGTCAAAACGCAAAATCATCAAACATGCTTATATGGATCAATAAATTTACCAAAGATTCATGCAATGATATTTTCTTTTATTATCGACTTCTAAAGAAACAATAAGGGGTAACGGGTAGACACTCTTCTACGATACCGGTGGAGGATAGGTCTATTTCAGGAAAGCGACCCTGCCCACGTGATCCTTGACTCCCTCCCGCATCTCAATACAGGGAGGGAGCCGAGTTCCAACCTTAATCATACCCACAATCCACTTTATCCTTCCTATATCCCGTACCTAAACTCACCAACCCGCCTAGCAAGCGTAGTGTTTTAAATGCTAAATACCCCTTATGAAAACAACAGCCATGAAAAGCCCCCAAGTCCCGGGCGGTCTGCGTATCACCAACCAAGGTAACGGTCAGAAAAGGAAAAAGACATGGGGTGCTAAGAATCACCGGAATCAATCAGGCTACCAAAGGAAAACGACATTGGAAATAGAAATTATAAACGTACGAACTTTAATAGGTAAAGACCGTCTTTATGAACTTGAAGAAGAGCTCAATAAGATAAAATGGGACATCATCGGACTATCAGAAATATTTTAAAAAATATATCACGTAGTAAAAAGTTGCGTTGTCAATGAATTATGTGGATCAGTTGCTTAAGAACATTACCGCTAAATTATTGTTATTACGTACGTGGGTTCAAGCCCCAGTTTGATTCATTTTTTAGTTGCATTATTATTATAAATGAACATAATTGATACTGTAACGACTTTGTGAGTGTTAAAGTGCATAGCGCTATCTAAGCGATAACTGTAATGCGTAAAACACACGTGTGTCGATAAAGCCAAGTACTTCTTGTACAGAAGCACACACGCAACGAAAGACCACCTAATGCAGCATTTCGTTCTTATTATGAGCTCATCAGAGGTGTATATTTAAGTGCGGTATTCAACTGTACAAGACGGCGGTTGGTCTTTTAAACTCTCGTGGAGCAATGAACATAAGTAAAATATGTGTCTTACGACATCTCGTGTATAACGTTGCGTATGTGCTTCTGTACAGGAAATACATGGCTTTATCGACACAAGTGTTTTAATCATTAAAGTTATCGCTTAGATAGCGCTATGCACTAACACTCACAAAGTCGTTACAGTTAACTGTTGGCATTTTTCTTAGTTTATACTATTCCCACGTGTCCATGTTATACACGAGATGTCGTAAGACACACATTTTACTTATGATAATTGATACTTATCACGGTATCTACTAGTAATGGCAACAAAAATGTCTAAAATGTCATTTTAAGAGACCCAACTATCGAACTTTTAATACCTTAGTGCAGAAACCCGGCTATAATAATTTAACTCCTGGGGCATTATTTGAGGAAATAAATGCTCATCATGAGTCTTATGGAGGCTATTTCTTACGGTCAGTTCTTTACTTTTAGTGTTTGAAGATTTGGGCCAAAACGCAAAATCATCAAACATGCTTATATGGATCAATAAATTTACCAAAGATTTATGCAATAATATTTTCTTTTATTATCGACCTCTAATAGAAACAATAAAAAAAATGTTAAAATATTTTATAATCCTAACATTGGCAATATTTATATGCTGCACCGACGAACTAAGATTTAACTGTTGTAATCCTCTTATTTTATGTTTTTTAAGAAACACTTGCCAACATAAAACTTTCATTGCTTTGTACGGGTACAAGGTCGGTTTTGGCGAAAGTAAAAAACTGTTTTACAAAGTGAGAAAAATCACGAAAAACTTTTAAAACACGTTTTTAAAATTAATTAAATAAATTCAAAATATTTATTGTTTTATAAAATACGTGTACGTACAACCTGGAATATTTTAAATTATTTTGTTAAAAATAGTACAGTTTTTAATACTTATCTCTATTACTATTCAGTACTATAATACATTATATTAATTACTGAAAGGTCTGCTTTAAAACTAAATAAATCTGGATTCAAATTGAATCGGCTTAAGTAGTTACAAAAAGATTTTAACAAAATTGGATTAGATAGAACAAAATAAAAAATTGGGATTTCTATTTAAAATAAGAAAGTTAATAGTTACCTCTGGTACTACTCGACACATTTATTATAGTTTTCATTAAAAAAAACCTATATTTTATTAAACTTGTTTGTAACAGTTGACAAAATTATTACTGCAGATTTTGATAAACAAATATACAGAGTGATTCATAACTATTAGGACATAGGCTAAGGGCGGATTATCTAAGCTAAAATACGACGATAGGATTCAATATTCTTTAATAAAATATTGCTGTGGAAAAGATACAGAGCGTTAAATTAAATATTGTTTTTCATTTTTTGTTAATAATTTCACTGTTTTATCAATTCTTATCAAAATCAGGAGAGATGCATAACTTTAGACCAAAAACGCGAATAATTCCTGATGATGAAATTGACTGGTGATTTTTTTTGAAAAAACTTTTTAGTCATTTTTGTTAGAGAATATGAAGTAAACATCATTTCTACACAATATTGGTACTCTTGTTTAAATACGATAATTTCATCTGTTTCCGAGAAAAACGCAGTTGAACGGTTTGTAGTGTCAGAAGGAGATTTCAAATATTACTTCATTTATTAAGGGTACGTTTTAGACTGTCACATAATTATGCTTCTCTGTAGATTTTGATAAGAATTGATAAATTTACAGTAAAAGTATTAACAAAAAATTTTTTATCTAACGTCTTTTATCTTTTTCCGCAGCAATATTTTATCAAGGCATATTGTGTCTTATGGTCATATTTTAGTCTAAATGACTTCCCTTAGCCTATGTTTTAATATGAATCACTCTGTATATAAATATTTTTAAAATAAATGTATAAAAATCGATTTTAAGAAACGGTTTTAAAATCAATTTTTTCTAAAAACAAATAATCGGGTTTTGTTTTCGACAGTTTTGTCAGGCGACAAATATATTGCACTAGAAGAGTTTTATTTTAAATAAAAAAATTTAAAAACGAAAATTTATAGTAAGAATTCATTCAAATCAATCATTAGTAAGGTAATAAAATTTAGATAAAAATTTCTAAAACCAATCTAATTTCAAATAAGAAAAGGAATTATTTTCATTTCTGTAGACAAAGCATTTTATTTTTTTAAATGAAGTAGTGAATAGAATTTATTTGTTAGTTCAAATCGTTAAAATAAAAATATCTACAGTCTAAACAAAAGAGCTGTTTATGTGAAACGTTCGGTTGAATTGGACAAAATATCACGTATTTGTATTAAGTTACCGATCCACGGGCACCGCGAAATTAAAATAACAGCGATACCTGGAAAACAAACTTTGTGATTTTTGTATGTGAACGTTTTAAAGGGATTCGATGTACAAATGTAAAGTTGAAATCAAAAAACTCAAGCCTTCGAAATTAAAATGTAAAAATATTAACATTAGAAAATTAACCGACCATGAAGTTTTAACATTAAAAATTTATTAAACGTTGAAGTTAAGTGTTATTAATCCGACAATTAAAAATTGAAGACATTGTGCAATTTCAAATAAGTGTGTAAAATAAATAAAAAAACAATTCACTAGAAAGTAAACGAATTGAATTGTAAATAAACAATTCATATTACCGCGTTCGTTCCAGCTTGCGTTGCTATAACCTGCGTTGTGGATTTGTTATAAACAACTGAAACTTAAAAAGAAGATGGAGAGAAGGAATGAAAACATGCTGTTAACACCAAGGGAATAAAAAATCAGTTTATGCGTCCTACGGAAGCAATGTGCAGAACTAATTTGAATTCCGCCAAATGCGAAAGGTTAGTCTTAATAAATTTGTAAATAAATTAATATTCAATGTTAAATATAAATAAAATTATTTTGTCACTTTATGTTATATACTTGCAAGTAATAAAAATTTGAGTTTGTTTAAAAGGAATTTTGCATTAGGTTATGTATTTGCATGTAAATATTAAAGATATGCTATGGATGTTAAACTAATTTAATATTTCAATTAAAACCGTACCCAAGACATCTAAGATGTTAAGATTGAGTTAAAAGTTTGAAATTAATTGATTCAAATAATTTAGAGTCTCATGTTAACTATAAATTTGTTAAGAATCAATCGCAATATGTAAAATCAGATGATACACTACATTTTCATGATTTACCATTATTGCTTACGATGGTACTGAATACAGAATCTTTTATAGCTTTTGATGAACTAGCCTGTTTTCTTTATAAGAAGCAATACTACATAGCTGCTCGATGTCCCAACTCATCCGCCGTAACACATCACTTTAATTGTAACATCGTCCACGGCAATATCCTTACTGCGGACGGCGACCAACATAAAAAGGTAAACCGAAAAAGTAGTAGTTCATCTCCCAACCAGATTCAATCAGACGATCAAATTACTGTACTAACCCATAATCCTAAGCCAAACAAACCTCCAACCACTAGCAACATGAGCAGCCCGCCAATTTGGGATGAGGGAACTCTAGATGTATCGAATCAACCCAGAGCATCAATTTATGGTTTCCAAAACAAAAAATAAATAAAACTAAGACAGTCCCTATCTGAGACAAGATCCACTAGATCCGAACTTCTAGCTGAAAACGACACCTTTAAGGAATTCGATATAGACACCAACACAGCCAAACCAGTAATTAAATTCAATCTTTCGTAGAATATTAATCGGTGATACCGAAACCCAGTAAAGACGACAACACGATGCCCTAGAACTACAGACCCATCAATCTTCTCCCGACTTTAGGTAAATTACTCAAAAAATAATTCTTGCTAGATTACAAGGAACAGGAAAAGCGTTTGACACGGTTTGGCATCGCGGCCTATTTTACAAGATGCATAACCTCGGCATCTCTACCTTATTGACGCAGATTACGAAAACAATATTTCGTAGTAAAAATCCGATCTACAAAGTCCACTCAAGCAGCATGCACGCTGGTGTCCTGCAAAGTTCAACGCTCTCACCGCTGCTGTACATTATCTTTATGGCCGGTATCTTAAAGATTAACGGGTTAACATACGCGTTCTCTACCGACGACATCGCGGTCTACTAAACAAGCTGAGAGAAATCTTCAACTCGCGCTGGATTTAATAGGCACTTGGTTTGAAGATTGGCGGATCAAAGTCAACGCTTTTAAAAGCGCAGTAGTTTTCTTCAACCGAGGAAGCATCGACTCGACAGCACATCAACGGCGACGGCATCCCCTGGGTAAACGAGGTTAAACATCTCGGCCTGACCCTAGACAAGAAGATGCTTTGGAAATCGCACATTGTCCAGAAACTAACTACAGTCAATACCCCATTGGCAAATCTCTTCTCGATGTCATGCCGACTCAGCATCGACAACAAGCTACTTATCTATAAAATGGTGATCCGCCCCTCTATGATGTACGCTTCAAAAACCTAGTTCTACGTTGCCAAAACTCACACAACAAAACTGCAAGTTTTTTAAAACAAGATTCTTCGGATCATCGCAGACGCTCCCTGATTTTTCCGCAACGATTGTCTTCATCACAAAATTCAAATTTCCAAGATAGGAGACTTCGCACTCCAATCCATTTTTAACGCGTCTCTGGATTTGTGACGGTATTATCTCGCAAATAAACAAAAATTTGGAATTCAAAATTGATTTGTTGACTAATTTCTCCCTACAGTATAGACAGCCGTGTTTACACTCATGCGTTGAAGATGAATTTTTGTGTTGTAAAATTTTTTAGAGATTTTAGTTATTTAAGATTGCCCATTCTGACAATTTGGCTTGACATTTCCAGAAAATTTTCTTATCAGCTGGTCGCGGAAGACCTACTTTCATTTCCTATTTGCTGACCGTAGTAAAAAGCGTACTTGTAACATCGTCTAAAATTCAAACAGTTAGACATGTGCACTGTAATGTAAATTGAAGCAACACCATCCCACATAAATTAGGGGATAAGTTTTCACGTACTGTTCATGTGTAAGCACTTTTTACTTTCTTTTGTTTTAATAAAACATTTGCTATCACGGGTTCTATCAATTGCAGACACCGTTTTTTTTGGCTTCTTTTGCTGATTTCTTCAGGTGTACTTCGTTTTCTACTAGGGATTAATTAATTAATGAATTATTAATTATAGATGTGTTGGCATGGGTAATAATCCAAAAACCTTGGAACCTTTTTCTGGTCAAGGACACCACCCAAGGCTTATGCCTGTCATCTAGTTCTTTGTAAGCAGCCTAGTAACTGTTATCAACGGAATCTATTTTGGTTTTTCTTCTTTTCCATTGGATAATAAATACTAGATTTGGATACGAAAGCTGTCATATCTGCCTATTAACTGTCGAACACCGAAGACTTCCTATTTATACAAGCTAAGTTAATTCTTTTATGCATGTCATTCATAAATTTTGTCGCATTCTATGTATCCGTGCCGCGGCTGTGAATTTAACAATGCCGCTGTATAGGGAATTTGTAAACTAGAAAGATCTTTCAAAGTACTTGATTAATGTTGTGCGCTTTTAAACTATCTAAATAATCGGCCAAGGTGCGGCACTCTCCGTTATTGTTGTCAAGTACATTTAGAACAATATTTGCCACGCAAACACGGCGATAGAATAATCGGTGCTACGACTGCCAAAATTTCATAATACGCTAACCTATTTGGGAGTTTGTGCCTCGAATTATTACTCGTGTCTTAACTCGCTCTCGAGTGTTGTTATTATTTTATAACTATATTTTGCTATTAACTCTGAATGATATTATCCATTGGTGTGTCTATGTATTTCTATGTGGGTTCAATAAACTCTAGTCGCTATAATAATAATATATATATATATATATTTCTATCAACGTACTGTTTGTTTCTGTGTCTACGAGTTTCTAGTGGCTCTAGAATATCTCTTATACGCAATCCTAGGTGGCGTCTTATAAATTATTCGTGCAGTGTGGAAGTCTTTATTCTAACAATTCTCAATAAACCCACAACCACTTCCGACTAAGAAGAGCTGCCGGCAAGGTCTTCTAACACTGCTATATTTTTGAGTTTGTTAACAAATAAACCGTAACAAATTACAATGTAGATAACATGGCAAAGCATAAAAGGCCAGAGTATGTCATATTAGGTTAAGTTAGAATAAATTTCTAGCCCAGAGGATCGAAATCAAACGGACGAAAAAACTCTGAAGTTGAAGGCCGATCGAACGGGATTATTTAAGTATTTTATGTCATTTAGGATTAAGCTATAAAAATTGTACAAACTGAAATAGCGAATAAACTGAACTGTATCAACAAGTGTTGATTAATTCTACTCAAAACAAATTTCAAAAAATTTTGTTCATTTGTGATACTGTTACTTATGGTATCGCCTTTGTTTCTTTTTAGGCAATTCGTAGCTTGCATTAGCTCGGATTAGAGTGTGGGGCATATTAGGATTTATATTCCTTTTAGTTGAATTTATCTGTTTTTTACATAACAATGTCTATTTCATGTACAAAACAAATCATTGCTTGCAAAGTGTCACAAAAATTCTCATCTAGTTGCTGCAAAATCTAGACAAAGAAACACGATTGCAGTTTGATGATTTGTAATTCTACATAATAGGTAACATAAACAGTAACATATTATTTTACTAGTAATATAATAAATAAAACTTTTTTTACAGTAATGTATATAAACAATAGGGTTTACGTTATTTAAGAATAAAATTTTTCGCTTTAACTTTTATTTTTGTGCAACCAGAGACGAAATCACAAACTCTCTCGAATTCAAACAACAAACTTTTCTTTATCAAAATATTAAAATTCATGACATTATTGTTCGTACAGAAAAAAAAACCTCTAAAATCATTGTGCTTTCGTGCCACCTCATAATGTGAGGGCAAAAAACTCGTTCAAATAAACATCTACGAAAAAATCGCTTAAACTTTTCGCATTAAACTAGAAAATAAAAAAAAGAGGTACACATACCTAAAAACCATTTGAGTACAGGCGGAGGATTACCATAATGTGAAACACATTTAATTGTAGCAACTTCTCCATGAAGCGCCGTTAAATTATGTCCTGGCAGAACTTGCGAAGCGTTATATTCGATTCTTGGGCGCTGCGGCGAAACTGTAACAAAACAAAAATATAAAAAATAGATTTTTCGCGTTAAAATTTAAAAACTTTTCGACAATCGAGTTTAGTGAAACTTTATCTATTAAATAATAACACAATTCAGTGATTTTAGTTTTGTATGTGTGTATTGAAGTTGTAAAGTTAAGAACTTGTTGGACCCGATAGGGTGGAGAGAAGTCAAAACTTTGTCAATTTCCTCATTTCTCCTGCCACGGCAACTCAAGTGTTCATTGATATAAACTATTTCGTAGTTTAATATAAAGTTACGGCCCGTGTCAAAGATTTACCGTTCTTGCACAACTCTCGATATAATATTAGTATAAAGTTCTAAAGCGAGTGGTATGTATGCATTACTCAGCTAATTTTACCAGATTTATATGTAAACGATAACTTTATTAGCATCTTCAGTGTACAAGACACATAAAAGTATTGGTATTTAAGATACTACGTTATGAATCAATTTTATTATATTACTTTAAATTGCATTCCTTCCTTGAATTCTATATTTAATGAGTTTTTTTTTAATTTACTTCTGTTTTTTGATAACGAGTTGCCTTAATGTCAAAATACCACTAACGTAAAATAGTGACAGCTTCATTTGAAGCTTAGATCCAAGAATAATTTTAGTTTTCAAACTTAAATTAAATCTCAAACATGAGACTCCGACTGGATGCTAAATAAATACGACAGATACATACACGTTATATCCTGAAACAAAATAAAAGAATTAAAAGAGAACGTTAAAATCAAAATTAAACGAACAAATTGGAAGACAGGAAGTTCAGAACAAGAGCTAAGAATTCAGTACCGTTGAGTACAGAGAAAATAAAAAGAAAAAGATCAAAAGAAACATTAGAAGAACCTAAAAAGCAGAAAAACCGGCGTTTCAAAAAAATAAGATCTCTACAAAAAACAAGTAAGAGAGAAAATTAATAGAACAAGAAAAAGAAAATCTGGAAATGGAAGAAATATTTTGAAAACTAGAAGAATGAAAACGGAAATTAAAGAAGGCACCAAAATAAATATGAATTATTTAAAGAAGAATTCAGAAAGAATCAAGACAAAATTAAAGAATTAAAAAACTAAAAAGAGAGATAATGAATGAAAAATAATAAAATCCAAAAATCAAGAGTTGAAATCAAGATTAAAAAAGCTAGAAGAAGAACTTGAAGATCAAGACAAAAAAAATTAAGTATAGTAGTGAAAGGAATGCAAATAACAACAACAGAATGTAAAGAAAAGGTTGAAAAAATCATAAAAAAAAATTAGGTGTAAAACCTGAAATTGAAGATGCGTTCAAAATAGGGAAAGTGGAGACAAATAAAGCTATACTAGTAAAAATTGAATCATGGCGGAGTAAAATGCAAATAATGAAAAAAAAGAATGTATTGAAAGAAATCAATATCATAATCGAAAATGACCTACAATGAAAAAAGAGAGATACAATTGAAAATTAAAGAATTTGGCGAAGAAAAGAAACTGAAAGGGAATAAAGTCAGAATTGGATATCAAAGAATGTGGAGTAATAACATAATGTATATTTAGAACAAATGCGAAAAATGAAACAAAAAAAACTAAATAAAGCAGAGAATAAGGTTAAAATGAGATGGGAAACACACGACATGAATATAAAGAATTATAAAGACACATGGGATAGAATAGGAACATGGAATGTTACAGTATAAATGAGAAAGAGAAAGAACTACAAGAAGAAAGTATAAAATAGAAATAATGGCAATTACAGAGACCAAAAAGAAAAAAGTAAGAGAAACAACAATTGAAGATTATAGAATATTACATAGTGGAGTTGAGGTGAGTGAACGAGCCGAAGCAGGAGTTAGATGCGTGATAAGTCCGAAATACATAAAGAAGCTTAGTGGAATAGAATGCGGTAAGCAAAGAATAATAAAAGTGACATTTTCACATAGCAATAAAAAATAAAATAAATTTTATAATAGTATACAGACCAGGAGAAATTGATACGAAGAATGAAAAGAGAAATCTGGGAGGATTTAAAGATATTGTACAATGAATCAAATAACACTACTATAATTGCTGAGATTTTAATGAGATGAATGTAACAGAAAGAAGACATGGAGTAAGGGAAAGATATAGAGAGTAATTAACAAATACAAATGGAGAACGACTAATAAATTTTTGTATACAAAATAGACTAGTCATACAAAATTCATGTTATCAACACAAAGATAAGCATAAATACATTAGAGAAAAACCAGAAGAAATAAAAATTTATAATAGACTGTGTAATAATAGAAAAATAAACAGAAAAATTAAACAAGATGTTAAATGTACAGAAGACCAGAAAAAAAACCAAAGAAAATTTAAACAAAACAAAAGTTAAAACCATCAAGATACATGAACTGCAAGACGAACAAACAAGAAACGAGTATGAAAAATGGATCGTGTAAGAAATACAGGAAGTAAAAAAGAAATAGCTATAATGAATATTGACGAGAAGAAGAAAACATTCAAAGAAGTCATTTACAAAGCTAGTGCAAAACATGCGGAATAACCACAAAGGGAACAAAGAAAAGAACATGCTGGTGGAGTAAAGAAATTAAAACTAAGATCAAGGTCAAAAAAAAAACAAGATGGGAACAGGACTTACAGCTGAGAAGTGAGAAAACCTACAACAATTGCCAAGAAGCGAGAAAATTTGTAAAGAGAAAATCAAAACAGCTAAAGCTAAAAGTTGGGAAGAATTTGGCGTTAAAATGGAGAATAACAGCCAAACAAATCAAAACTATTTTTATAGAGTTTTAAAGCATATAAGAAATAAAGAAAGGAAGTCAGGAAAGAAACAAATTATAGATAAAGAGGGAAGAATAATTAAAGATGATAAAAATTATGGACAGTTAGAAGCAATACTTCCAGCATACAGCTTAAGGGAACTGAAATGACAAAAAATAAATGGAAGAAGAGGAACACAAAAAAGAAGAAACTAGAAAGGAAAATGACAAGGAACAAGAAGAAGACATAACTAACAACATACAATTAGAAAAAGTCAAGAAAGCTCTACAAAAATAATAAAAAATGGAAAAGCAGCGGGAGTAGATAAACTAAAAGTTGGCCTACTTAAATGCATGGGAGAAGATGGATTAGTGCCACTACACAAAATTATTGAAGAAGCTTGGGTAACACAAACAATACCCAGAAAATGGAAAATATCTGTCATAATACCTATTTTTAAAAAAGGAAACCAGAAAGGTTGCACAAATTATCAAGAAGAAGATGTCAAAAGGAGCTCAAAAAAGAGAATGCTAACTAAATTATGTAATATGGCTAAGGAAAAATGAGATATACCAAACGATTGGCACCTAGGTGTTATTGTACCAGTCTATAAGAAAGGAGACAAGAAAGATTAAAATAACTGCAGAGGAATAGAGCTAGAACAGTAACTAGAAAAGTTCCAAAATGGATTTAGAAAAGGCAAAAGTATACAAGACAACATATTCATAATTAAGAAAATGGTGGAAAAAATAAGAAAAACAAAAAATAAAGAAATATACGTAACCTTCATTAATTTAGAAAATGCATTTGACAGAACATTAAGATAAGTCGTAAAAGAAAGCAAGATTAAAATAAAGATCAATACAAATTTAATTAGAGCAACAATACGTACGTACAAAAGATAATATGCAATCAACGAAGGTTCCGGTTAATAATGGTTTAAAACAAGGATGTGTTCTAAGCCCTACGATCTTTAACCTAGTTATGGTTAAAGTTATAAAAGAATCCAAGAAGACAACGTATAAATTAAATGTGGGACACAGAAATCTGTATACAGATAGGCGAAAGTTCTTTTGCAGCCGATTGTGCGATATTTGCTGGTAATGTAAGAAAATTACAGAAAAACCTTGAGATTTGGAAAAAGAAATTAGAAAAGAAAAAATTGAAGAAAACCGAGGACAAAAGAATTACGACCTTTGGGAAAACAAACGAATATGTTGATATCGAGGTAAACGGAAAAACCATTGAACAAGTTCCAATATCTGGGAAGACGACACAACAAAAATAAAATGGCAGATTAGAGAGTGCATCTAAGATCTACCATAACCTTGGCAACAGTTTTCTGGTTAAGAAGAAAGTTTCCGAAAAAGTAAAAATTCTTATCTATAAGGCAATTATTGTACCGACACTTATATTTGGCAGCAAAACCTGGGTATTAACAAAGAAGCTGACTAATAAGATTGAAAGTATTGAAATGAAATGCCCAAGAAAAATAATAGTTACAAAGAAAGATCACATAAAAAATGAACGAGAGCAATGAGTAGTAAAACCAGTAATAAAACGAATTTAAGAAAGCCAAGTAACATGATTTGGACATCTAATACGCATGCAAGAGCTCAGAGGAATTTCAGAGGAAAACCAAAGGAAATCAAATCAATCAAATTTTTTCTAATCTTCATCAGTTTTATTTCTATTGGTGAACTTTAATTATATTTAGTGCAATTAAAGTTCACTAAAAACTAAACAAAATGGAATGTGTTCCGTTTGAAAACAATTATTAGTTTTGTTATAATAATTTTATAAAAATTAAAACTATTTTTTTGGTAAATTTAAGAATATAGTAATTATTTATCATTTAAAAAAAAATAAATTATATTTTGCAATTTTTAGTCACTTTTGTATGAGTTTTTTGTTATAAACAATTAAAAATATTATGCAAGATTATAGATTAATTGAAATAGAATAAGTGGAAATCGATTTGTATTAAAAAAATGTAAATTTAAGAAAATATCATTTGCGTGATCTAAAAAATTCGAACATTGTCTTCGATATATTAGCAATGAGGTTACAATAGTTTAAGAAACTTAGAATTAGTAGTTTTTAGAAAAATAAATTGCAACAATTGCTCTCGGCGGGTAGCGGAATGTGATTCAAAGCACAACTCTCAAGCGCGCTAGCGTACGGTTGGCAAGCTCATTAAAATATTGTATAATACACATTTATTTGATTTATCAATTTGACAAAGTTTAATGTAATTTTATTACTTAATTACAATATTTATTGTAACTTAGGCTTAATATGCAATTAAAATATAATAACAAATTTTTGACATTAATGTATTGGAAATGTACAACCAAGCAAAACTGCAAACGCAATTTCAAAAAATTCGATAATGCGTCTTGCCAAAAAATACGATAAACACTAATAAGCGAGCGTTTGTATATGGAATATATGTTTAAAATTATTGTTAGTTCATAATATTTACCTTTATTGAACCGCCGAGAGCTATCATTGCTATTTTTTTTGTAAAAACTACTAATCTGTATTTCTGTAAAATAATTTCGTATCTAACTATAAAGCTTCAAAGTTTTATTTTTAAAAATTATTATAACAAAACTGATAATTATTATAACAGGACAAGTCTTGTTTTGTTTAGTTTTTTGATCAACTTTAATTGCTTGTAATATTATTGATGTTCACCAATAGATAACAAAATGAGAGACATTAAATAAAACTTAATAAAAAAAATTTTTTTTTGTTGTTTTTTTCTAAATTTTACAAAAATAAGAGAAATAAACAATAAAATCCGAGCTAAACTTTTAAAGCGGTGCTAAGTAGGCAAAAAGTCTCTGAAAAGTGCTAGAGTGACTAGACTTGTGACCTTCTGGTCGTTTCTGAGTCGATTTTTGGGTTTATTTGCGGTTATCGTTGGTTAATAGATAAAATTATGGCATTTGTCTGCGTTTAAATTGAATAAAATGCATTTTTTTTTCGTCGTATAAAAGTTTTACCGTTTTTTCGCGATGGGTAAGGTTTTTTGCGCTTTCTTAATTTATTTACATCGTTAGTTTTGATTTTTGCCAGTTAGTAGAGTAGGTTTTTGCCTTTCTGTAGCAGTTTTTACTTTTATTCTAACTTATCAGGTTATTATGATATGGCCGTTTTTCTAAAAATTTCAAGCACAAAATGGTATTACATTAATTTTCGATTGCAATCTTTTGAGGAAATTTTATTAGCGGTCCGTGCGTTATTGACACGTTAAGATTTGACATTCGTGTAGGGGTTGCGCGGTTGTTGAGTCATCTTATCGAACGACTGAGAATTTTTGGTCAGTTATCGAACGTTTGAGTTCGATGAAGTAAATTACTAAGTATGCTTAGGCATGTTTTGCTCAGCGCGGTTATTTCTACAATTTTACATTTATCGTAACGTACAAGTATTGTTTTAGTGTTGGGGTATCTACCCCACAGTTCGCTTAAATTGCGATTTTTACTAACGCAAAATTTAGTTGGACAAGCAACCGGGCGCCACTTACGTAAAAAATTTTGTACGATCTCTTCTACATACGCTTTAGGCGTATAATATCTTAAAAAGAATTTATAAACGATGGCCTTTAGGCGGTTGTAGTATTAAAACGATTATTATGATAAGAGTCCTTTTAAGGATCCTTTTCCTCACGTATTGGGCTTCTTCGTAGAGCTGGTGCTCATTGACTCCTCCCATTTTTATCTGGGGGCGTGTACCTTGACCTGGCCTGCCATATGCCGCATCTTCAGAGGAATCAGCAGGGGCGCGCCGAGTTAAGGTAGGAAAACTGTAATATTTATCCAGTGACGCGGATATATATTTTTTTAATTTCGACATTGATAAAAATTAAATGGATTGAATTCTTGAACTAAAAACCAGAGTTATTCCGACATAACGATTGATTTATTTTTGTGTGCGGTCAGTAACGGAAATGAGAGGCGTTGTACGCTTTGATACTAAGAACACATAAGAATTGTGATGAGTTCAATGCGGTAATGCGGTTGTAATTTAAGTTTAATCACTTTTGGTAATAATTAAATGATGTAGAATTTTTATTTTGTTAACGTTTCAAATCTCTCAGAAAATTTTGTGAAATATTCTTTGTAACGTATGTAGGTCGCGATATTTTTTTGTGTTTGCTATTTTTTTTACTATTAGGTATCCCGGTGTTGTTATCGTTGAAATTATTGTATCTGTGTATTTTCTTTATGAACTGTGTGAATATACTTTGTTCCTTGTTCGGTTTATTATTTACTTAAATTTTATGTTACTGTGTACATGTTCTCTACAGGTAGCTGCGGCGTGCGTTTGGCGGACCTCTGAGGTGGTGTACGAGCAGGTTCCCCAAACTCCTCTGGTAGGTAAAGGCTTAAGGAGTTTTCCCCTTTAAAATCCTTGCCTGGCGCCCATAAACAACCCTACTATCGACAAATTTTATTTCTAAGCACCCCAAATGGAAATTCATCGAGCAACTTAACGAATCACGACCCGTCTTGTCTGAGCTAGTTACCCCTTTCATTTATGTTACGTTTTGCACGTAACATAGTATAGGCGTTCTAAAGTTTGACTAAATTGCATAATTTTTTTGACCTAAATTATCCTAGGAAACCTGTTCAACTACAAATATTAGAAATTTTTAAATACAGATAGAGAAAGACAACGTTTATCACATTTTTTTTTGAGTATACTATAAAAACATTTTTTTTAAATCACAATTAAAGTCACAGACAAACAAACTTCAAATTTTGTAAAATTACAATTACTAATTAGTCAAAATCAATTTAAAAATTGTTCTTGAAACACAAAATCGTCTATTTCTTTTGAAAATAATATTTGTAGTGAGAAAAACACAAACCGACTCTTTGGAGCTATCAACGAAACGGCAGAAGAGAAACTTGTTTGAATTTTTCAAACAATTTTTGTATGCATTGAATTCTCGAATTTAAAAATTTATTCATCAAATTTTACACAGAAGCTTCAAAACAAAACAATTATTTAACTTTGGTAAAAACCTATTTAAAAATAGTAAAAATTTAATTGATTAAGAACTAATCAAAATATTTTCTTACCATTTAATGGTAATAATAAAAACACCAAAAATCTCCAAAATTAAAAACATCAATAAATAAATAATATAATAAATAGTAATAATAATTAAAAATAAATTAGAACTCGTAAAGTTTTTGATCAACTAATAGAAACAAATACACTTGCTCCAAAATATTAAAACAATAAAATAGTGAAACTTTTTAAAGAGCAAAACAAAAATTGAAATATTTTGACTGATTTCCGTAGATTGAGTATCTCAAATTGAGTCGGTGTGAGTTTTAAATTACAATTACTTAATTTTAAAATTGCAGCTAAGATTGTTATTTATAGATAAAAAAATGAGAAAAGATTCCAAAATCGTAAACAATGTAATAATTTTTTTAAATTTTATAGAAAAACAATTAATTGAACTTAAATCGTTAATGAAAATATACTGGAAAAGATAACTTTTAAAAATCTTAGTTTATTATGGTAAAGTTTGGAATGTTCTATATTAAATTAAAAATACTTAGTTATTTTAGGAAACAACAATGGAAGCGTTTGGAAATCACACTAACCTCCGTACATTGAAGATCTTAAACTAATTTAACAAAAACTTTCAAGAAACATTAAGCAATAACCAAAATTCTCAAAAAATTTGATTTTGAGTAATAAAATATACAAAGAATTCTAGAGTTTTAATTAAAAATTATAAACTAGTTTTGATAAAAAAAATTAATTTTTAAGTAATAAATCAACATTTTTGAACAAAATTAAAAAAAACATCTTCGATAATGGAGGAAAACTTCAGCTTCAATTGATTTTAAATCAAAAATTCGAAAAAAACAAATTAATAAAAATATCCAAGGTCATTTTTTAAACACAAATCGAAATTTTGGGTTAATCAAATTTTTGAATTTGAATTTATAAAATCTGAAAATAAATCAAAAAAGTCACACCTAAGATTTCTTAAAATAATGTTGGCAATAGACTATATAAGATTCTCAAAAACCTATTTAATTGTTATGCAAAACAAAATAAAATAGTCCAAAAACTTTACTACAGCCAGAAGTTTTGTGACTAATCCTCGTATTTTGAGAATATAAACTAAAATTAATGGATGAAGGAGTAAAATAATAATTTTATTTAATTTTTAGTCGTAACTAAAATTTTTAAAAATCGACTTTGAAAATTAAAAATACTAGAAAATTAGTTCTTTAAATTGTGCTTTTGAATAAAAAAAATTAGAAAACCAGCTGATAAAAATATCATAGATAAAGGTAATTTTTATTACAAATCAAAGTTTTTAAATAATGGTCATAAGTTTGGATAACATTTTCAATCAGTTTTAAACTCTTTTGTCAAATAAGTTTGATAAAATAAATCAAATTAAATTAATTAAAATCTGAGAATTCCAATATACTACAGTCAAATTTTCTAAAAAAGTGAATTGACTTTAAATAACAAGTTAATTTAAAAGTGTATAACAAGGTCCTTAAAGAATCGATAACGGAGCGTTTTCTAAATAGTAAAAAATATGATGAATTAATAAAATTTTATAGAAAAAATCTTAGTTGATTTTGAATTTTAAATTTATAAATCAATAATTTTTTCTATGCTAATCAAAATTTTAGAAAAATACATCCAAATTTTTGAAAAAAGTACGAATATCTAACGACATAAAAACATTGTAAAAATTAGATACCTAACTTTAGTTTCAAAAACTTCACTTCAGTTTGATTCGCAAAATTACAAATCCAGAAAAAATAAATTTTTAATTACAAACCAATCTTTTAAAATAATTCCAGTACAATGCGCCCTTGAAAATGAATTAAGGAATATTTGAAAAATATTTTTATTCAAATTTAACTTACAACCTACTAAGATTTTAAAAGATAAAGTCAAAAGATATTCTATACTATATTCAAAAAAAAAAAAAACAATTATCTAAGTATTTTAAAAAACAAAACAAAAAAATGAAGAAACCGAAATTTTTTGTGCAATTTTTGAATGTATGTACAATGGATACCAAATTATAAAAATTATGACAGATTTTCAAATTTTAAAAGGTTTTCTAGCTGATTTTGAATTTAAAAACTAAGAAACAGTGTATGAAAAAGTAATCAAAAGTAAAAAAGTGAGAAGTAATTTTTTAATTACATTGATAATAACCTAAAAAAACAAACAAAAATATGAAAATGCAACGAATGTTACAGTTAAAACCTTTCACTTACAACAACAATGTTTTGATTAATTCTGATAATTTTTTGAACAAAAAAAATAGGAACTATTCCAAAAGTTGACGATTTTTTGAGATTATATAGAAACAGGGTTGATTGTTAATAAAAAAATCATAAATTAGCTAATGGAAATATCCAAGAAAAAATAATTCTGTTCATTTTAGTCCGAAATTTTTGAATAGTAGTTGTATATTGTGTTCTTGTTCTTTTGTTTAAGTTGAATCATATTTAACTAAGATTATTAGATTAAATAAAAAAACTTATTGTGAAAAAAATGTATTAACTAATTTTTGTAGAATTTAATTTTATTTAATTTAAAATTACATCTAAATTTTCAAAAACAAAATAAATTTTTGAGAATTAAAATTAACAAACAATTTCAAAATCATAAAAATTGTAGTGGTTTCACAGTCAGTCAAAACTCTAAAATTATTAATTTCTGAGAAATAAAACTAAGACAATATTTTTAAAATCGTAAAATTTATAAAAAATCTTTTCAAATTTTTGAAGTAAGTCTCCAATTGATAAATTATAAATCGGTTAATAAAAATATAAATTAACAAAATCTTTTTTAAATAAAATTAAATTTTAAAAATAATCATTGTATGTTAAACTTAATTTCAAAGTCACACCTAAGTATATAAGTTTAAATAAAATAAAAATTTTAATATTAAATTTAAAAAAAAACACATTTTTTAAGTTTTTGGAAAACAAATATAATAAAATTAAAATTTTTGAGTAATCCTTGTGCATTGAAATAATATACGCTTTAAATAACAATTTTATTTTATTTTGAAATAGCAGACTGTAAATTTCAAGAACTGAAAAAATATTATAGTGTGTTTAAATTTTACGGCAAATTGTAAACTATCTAAATAAAATATCAAAAAAATAAATTATTTTATTTAAAAATTTTTTGAATAGTCCTTAAAGATACCGTTCCTGAAGTTGAAATAATAAAAAACTGAAAGACTGTTTTTTATTGAATTTCAAAATCACAGCCAACCAATATTTAAAAGTGTGAACTATTAAATATCAATTTAAAAAAAATAAACGCATTCTTTATGTAAGTTGACATACAAGAATAAAACTGCAAACAAGATTGTTTTAATTAATTTTCGTACAGTATGCTTAAAATTACAATTTTGTTTTGACAAACAATGTTTTAAAAAGTAGTTGATTTTTGAGAAAAGTACTCTTAATTTATTTTGAAATTAACATCTCTGAACCCCGGAATGAAAATATTAAAGGTGAATTGATAAAATTTTTAAGAAGAAATAGGCAAATAATTTTTTTACAAATAGAATTTTTTTTGAGTATTTCATGTAGGTGCCTCATATTAAATTAATACAGATTATAAATAGCAATTTAATTTTATTTTAAGTCCTATGTAAATTTTCAAAAAGGAATTGGTTTTGTGAAATAAGTACTATAAAAAATAATTCCAAAATCTTAAAATTGTATAAAGTTTCACTTATTCAAATTTTGTAGACAAAGCAAAAATCGATTATTGAGAAACAAAATTAGGAAAAAAATTTCAAAATGTCGAAAAATTAAGATAACTAACTTTTATAATTTTTATTTTGAAAGCTCTTCTTGACTTAAATTTGAAAAATTACAAACCCAGTTAATGATAACTATCCAAAAAAACGTAATTGTTTTAAGTTTTCAAATAATCCTCGCAGATTGCGTCCATAAAAATAAATTAATATTTATTCCATTTCAAAATCACAACCTACTAATAAATTAAAAAAAAAACTTTAAAATATTCTACTTTAAATTTAAAAAAAAATTATTGGCCAAGATTTTTGAAAAACAAAACTATGGTAAGATACTAAAAAATTAAAATATGAAATCCTATCTACATTTTAAAAAGGAATCAATTTTTAAAAGTGATAATAGTTCCATAATCTTAAAATTTTAAATCAAATAAATAAAAACTAAAAAACATTTTTTTTAATTAGGAAACAAATTTAGATTGTTCAAATCTAAAGAACAATTTTATTCACAGCTAAGTAAGCATTTTTCTAATAAATACAGATTTTCTATTATAAATGTAATCGATTATGTTTTTTGAAAACAAAAGTAAGAAAATTCTTAGATAGTGATTCACAATTTCACCTATTTAATACAAAATCAAAGGTAAATTAAGAAATAAAAATAAAAAAATAGTTCTAAAAACGTAAAATTTATAAAAATTTTTTTTTGGATAAAGTTTCCAATTGAAAAATTATACGTCGGTTAATAAAAATATAGAAAAGCAGAATTTTTAAAAAAAAATCAATTATAAAATAATCTTTGTATGTAAAGCTTAATTTCAAAATCTCACTTAACTAAATAAGTTTAAATAAAGTAAACATTTCAATATTAAATTTAAATAAAGTTTTTGGAAAAACAAAAATAACAAAAATCTGAGTATAATATCAAAATTTTTAACCACATTCAAAAATTTTTGAAATAGTCCTCGTAGATTTCAATCCTGAAGTTGCATCGATAATAGTCAGAAAGACTGTTTATTGAATTTCGAAATCACTGTCAATTAAAATTTTTTTTTACAAAAATGAAACTGCTAACAAGATTTTTTGACTAATTTTCGAATGCAGAAAGAGAGAGGAAAAAAATAGTGTGTGTAGAAAAAGAATGGAGAAAAAAAGAAGAAGAAAAAAAGCTAGAATAAAAAGAATGATGAAAACAACAATAAAGACAGAAAATTTGTCATCATGACGATCTATGGGAGCGAAATAGATAAGACTAAAATGATCATAGATGACGAAATAAAAGAAGGGGAAGAAGAAAAGATAATATTGGGGGAGATTTCAATGCAAGAATAGAAAAAGAGGAAGGATTAATAATAAACGAAAAAGTAAGAATTAGAAGATCAATGGACAAAAAATAAACGGGCAAGGAAGAAAATTACTGGAGTTATGTGATATATTATTATTATATAATATTAAGAAAGGTGGAAAAGGAGAATATACATATATAAGCGGAAGAGGACAATCAGTTATAGTACATAGAGTACATAGAAACATTAAAAATAGAGGATAAAATGAAATTATACCACTAACCGCTAGAAGTGAGCATGTGGGGAGAGAAACAGAAAGAGGAAGAATAATAGGAAGGAGGAGAATGTAGAAAAATAAAAATTTGGACAGAAGAAAGTATAAAAATGTATAAAGAGAGAATGGAGGAAGGACCGGAAATACAAGAGAAAGTGGAGGACGAGATGGGGAAGATGATAACATAAATGAAGCAGTCCACAGTAAAAAGAAAGTATAGAGTAGGAAAAAGAAAAGAAGTAGGAAAAGGAAAAGTTTGGTGGAATTGGAAATGTGAGAACGGGAGAAGAGAGCTGAGAAAAGGAAGAAGGAAATGGAGAAAGGGCAAGATGGAAATAGAGGAATTCAAAAATATTAAAGCTAATTTTAAAGAAAGATGTACAAGAGCAAAAGAGAATATAAAACCAGATGAAGAAGTGGATAGGAGAAATAAAAATGAAAGACAAGCATGGAGTTTGTAAACAAAAGGAGAAAAAAAATAAAACAAGGAAGCTAAAATAATAATAAAAATGGAAAAAACTTGTATGAAAATCTTAGAAGTAAGAAAGAAGTAGAGAAAAAAAGAGTTTGGGAATAGAAAAATAAGAAACAGAGAGGAGAGGATAGAAAAAGAGGAAATGGGAAAAGCAATAGATAAACTGAAAAAAGCAAAAGCAAGAGGAACGGATGGAACACAAGGAGAACAATAGAAATATACGGGAAAAAGACGAGGGAAAAATTAAGAAAAATTTTTGAAAGAATATGGACAGGAGAGGGAATACCTAAAAAGTGGAAGGAAACAATCATATGGCCAGTATACAAAGGAAGAAACAGGACAGATGTGAAAAACTACAGAGGGGTAAGCATAATGAACATAGGGTATAAGATATATGCAGAAATAATAAAAAAAGGTTAGAAAAGGAGTTAGAAGAAAAGAGATTAATACCGGACTGGCAAAATGATTTTAGAAAAGGAGAGGGACGATAGATATTTTGAAGCACATAATTAACAGGAAAATAGGAATAAAAAAGGGAGAGTATGGGGTTTGTTTATGGACATAAAGGCAGCATTCGATAACGTAGACAGAGAAACACTATGGAAAAAAATGAAAGAAATGGGGATAAAAAACGACATAAAAGACGCAATAGAGGAGGTTTACGAGAAGACAAGATGTAGATCAAAAGTGGAGAAAAAGTTACGTGGAGAATTTTGGACGGAGAAAGGACTGCAGCAGGGATACCCGTTAAGTCCGTGTCTGTTTGCAATCTATTTAAGCGATTTAGAAGAAGAATTGAAAAAACATCAGGTGGGAGAGATCGTAATAGGGAGGAAAAAGGTATGGGTGTTGGCATATGCCGACGATATTGTCGCTTTAGCAAAAACGAAGAAGAGATGAAAAAGATGATAAAAGTAATAAAAAGTTTTAGAAAAAGAAAACTTCAAGTGAATGTACCGAAAACAAAAATAATAGAATTTAAAAAGAAAAGGAAGACAAAGGGAAGTGAAATGGTGGTGGGAAAAGGAAGAAATTGAGAGTGTAGACAAATACAGATATTTAAGGTATGTGATAGGAGAAGCAAGGATGGGGCTAGGAGAAAGAACTTTCGGAAAAGATATAGAAAAAAAAAAAGAGAGAAAGGTTTTTGAGAGGTTAGTAAAAAGCGTTATGATTTATGAAGCAGAGATGTGAAGATGGAAGGAATAGGAGGAACTAGAGAAGATTCAGGAAAATATTGGAAGTGGACATTGGGACTGGAAAGGAGACACCGGATATATGGTTGAAGAAGAGATAAAACTAAAAAGATAAGAATACAAACAGGAAAGAAAGCGATGAAGAAGAGATGGAAAACAGGAAAAAAAAGAGATACTATATGAATGTTGGAAAGAGGTGGAAATGCAGAAAATTATACATGGGCAAGAGGCAAGAAAGAAATATTATCAAAAAGGTGGTTACGCGAGAAAAGAGATAAAGAGAATAAGAGGGGAAAGAAGAAGTTTAGTAGAGGAGATAATAAGACGGGATAAGGATACACAAAGACAGAAAAGAAGAACAAAAATAGAAGAAGAAAAATATAATGAAAAATACAAGAATATAATAGCGGAAGAAATACCGAAGTACATTGGGAAAAGGGTTAAAAGAAAAAAGGTTAATTGCAAGGTCTTAATAGTTTTGTGACACCCTCCTCAACGAAGAACAATTCAATTAGTGATAATTTATAAGAGGAAATATTTATCTTTCATCGTTAATAGCAAGGTTTAGGACAGGAAACGAAGAACAGGAAAACAAATACTGGAAGAGGGATGAAGAGAGAGTATGTAGATTGTGTGGGGAGAATATAAAACATATGAAGGATGAATGTGAAGAGCTGAGACCAGAGAAAATGGATTGGAATAGATTATTGGGGGAAAAGGGGAAAGGGATACAATGGATGAAGAAGGTAGTGGAAAGAAGAAAAAGGATGGAACGGAAAAAAAAAAAATAATAAAACAATAGGGAGAGGGAACAGTTGGATAGGTTTAAAGAATGGTATTAATAGAAAACAAATCGTTTATATACAAAAAAACAATAAAATTTGATTTGATTTAAAAATTTGATTTGATTAATTTTTGTTAAGTATTCTTAAAATTGCAATTTAGTTTTGTCGAACAAAGTTCTAAAAAACAATCGATTTTTGAGAAAGATGTCAAAAAAAGTAGTTTTAATTTATTTTAAAATGAACAATTCTGAACCAGCTAATGAAGATATAAAAGTTAAATTGATAAAATTCTTAAGAAGTTCAGTAAAATTCACTAAATCACATCCACCCAAGATTTGTTTATATAAAATCCAAAATCTTCATCTTTTACAAAAAAGTTGTTTTCCTAATTTTAGTAAGAACCACTGCATTCAGTATTTAAAACGTATTTACTCCACCCCATTACCCCAGATTTTATAAATAACTTAATCTTAATATTGTACAGAATATTTTAGAAAAGTTTCTTCTTAGTTATTTTACACTTATTACAAAACAAAACGTAAAAATTAAATTTGCATCGGAATCACATAAATTACTTTTCTTTAGCAAACAAATTTTCGAAAAGTCGCTAAAAATAAACTCGAAAAAAACGACGTCAATTCATTACCAACAAAAAAAAACAATTTAAAATTCCTTTCGCTTGTTAAATTAAAAAATAAGATTTCACGAAGGTGTTTAATAAATTGAAAACTTTTAATTACGAAGTGATATTTCGACAATTTAATTTAATGAAGCCTATCGAAAAAGTTGTATTTGCTTTAATTTACGGTCATGGATATAGTTTGGCAACTCTTACATAATTTATTATAAAACGAAAGGGTAGGTAACCGACAAAAACATCATAACAAGATGAAGTGGCATACGTAAAATAATGTTCACAATTGATTTTGCAATCAGGTCCTTTAACCCTACTCATAAACCCTAACCCTTAATTAAAACTCAAAATCTCTCGTGTAAACAAAATGTATAACGAAAATCGACGTTTTCTTAATTTTACTGGTAAAAGGAAGAAGATGGACGATTTTAAACGTGTTGAATTTTTGTTCGAGCTTAAACATCACAAAGAAACGTGAGGGTTACATGTGAACGGCACAAAAACCGATTATAAGGGATAATGGGTCGCGCAACAAAAACAAACCCTTACGAATGGACTTAATGAACCAAGTACTAAAAGTTGATTAAAAATGAAAAAAAAAAATTTTATATACAGGTGTTTTATAAGAAAACCCTCATTATCGTTAAGTTAAATTTTTTTGTATTAAAAATTTAATTGCTCATCTTATTTTACGTAACTCGGGAAGTTTCTTTTTGGTCTCCCAATTGCCACTTCATAAAATCATTGAGTATACAGTTTGGCAGTTGCATCAGCAGTTTGCTGCCTCAGATAAATTAATCATGCTTCAATATTAATTAATCCGATGCCACTTAATTACTTACAATGATGGAT
Source organism: Abscondita cerata (assembly GCA_030710515.1). NCBI lineage: Eukaryota > Metazoa > Arthropoda > Insecta > Coleoptera > Lampyridae > Abscondita > Abscondita cerata. The sequence goes on along the minus strand of JALBCR010003690.1, from coordinate 81,630 downwards.
TGGATTCATAAGAACGGAAGCGCAACCGCGACATAACGCTAACCAAAAATTTACATCTCTATCTTTTACTAACAAAAATTTGAAATATGTACTACGTGGTCTTTTTTAGGACGATTCTAAGCAAATCAGTAAGAACGTCGAGCTTTTTTATAATTTTCTGCCGACTTGAATAATTTCCGTTGCTTTCATTTCTATATTTTTACAACCGTTAATTTACATATTTCACTACTAATTTAAATTTTAAGAGAAATATTTTCCGATTTCTACGAGATCCGAATGGGTAATAAGAAAAATTCTTGTAGACGACATACTTTGTTTTTGTATCGAATCGATGTTAATTTTTACAATCAATTTAAATATTTTAATCAATACATGGGAGTTTGTTGATATTTTTACTGCAAACTGTAATTGCAAATTTACATTGTAGGATGTAGAGTAACTAAATTGTTCTCTTTCATTAATTTACAATAAACTTTGTAGTTTAACATTTAATTCGATAATTTAATCCCCACTATGATAATTGTCTTCAACTTTAATTTTTGAAATATAAATTAATTTAATTCAATTGTAATTTAAAATGTTAATCGGGCGTTTAATAGTTAATGTCTTCGCATACACTACCTGTCTAACTTTAATTGTTGTTCTGTCTGGATGGTTCAATAAAATCATCCTATTGTAATGAAAGCTGTGTTGATTAAGAAGTATGCTGTTATTGTGGTTTTGTTAAGTAATTACAAAAAATTTGTCGATTCAGCACCGACGTGGGTAGTACACTAGTGGACTTTAAAAAAGCCCATCTCCGAGGTGTTGTACAAATCGGCATTAAGTTTGGACATCGTTTGAACGTTGATAATACTTCAGGTAAATCTTTTATTGTATTACAATACCAACGCAAAACACTTTAACTAGTTTCGTATTAAAATTAGTTGCAAACCCGCTTAAACTACGATTTTCAATATACATTATCTTTTCATTATTCAACCATGACACTAAGATGTTTTTAAATTTGTCCTAGTTTTAGTAAAAGTTACTCCCAACCATGGTGGGACAACCAATTAAATTTGTAATTTTGCAGTTACTACAGTAATTCTTGAGTTTAAACGTAGAAGAGGATATGGTTCAAATTTAAAACTAATTTTAAAACTACTTCTAAAAAGTACTTTCAAAATTTAGAAGTGGCGGTGAATGCTGGCTATTGTATTTAATTTATATATTCATTAACTAATTCTATTTTACAAAAAGAAAACTATTTAGTGTTTAGGATATAAACACAAGTATCACTTGTTCAGCCAATTTTTTAATTTTCATTTTCAGTAGTAGAAGTGTATGTATAACAATTTTTTATAAACTAAAGTATCAGTTATAAACAAATTTGTAATAATGTTAACAAAATTAAAAAACTTAAGCTTAATATGATTAAATATAAACAGGCACATGGTCACAAACGCCATAATATGTTTAGTCACTAAACTAGTTAAATTATCATCATTCATTCTTATTAAAGTATTGGCCAAACTTTAAATTACTTTTTACTAATGTATCCTTCCATTTTTAATAAGTTTTTAATTTTAATTTGTTACCCACTACTTTTATTTATTTGATGTGATTAGTTGAACGGTGTCAAACTTCCTACTTACTCTGATCCTTAATGACGTTCAGTTATTCAATTTTGAAGTATTTTGTTACTGTAATACTTGTATACAACGAAATATAATCACTTTAAGTGGTTACTCTAACGACCTTCAATTTTTAAGTGCATTTGTTTTAATACGTTTTAGGACAACTTTTGTTCCAATTATTTCCATTTTTAAAATGTATTCTAAAACATCTAATTTGCTCGAGTCAAATTAATTAGTATGCAAGTTCCTTAGTCAGTGGTTACCACAAATATTGTTTAATTATTATTTTATAATCTATATTATGATTAATGACTTAATTTTATCTGTGGGTTAATCATTTTAGAAACAAGACTTTTTAAAAATTTGATTGGCTCAATGCTGTGTTTTTATAGTAGTTAACCAACTGATAAAGTTAACTGGAAATAAAAAAAATCAGGCCTTAACCTAAGAAAAGAAATTAAAAAAAATTGGTTGAGTATTGAGTTTATATGGTAATCGAGGAATCTTGTATGGTTTAATGTCAAATAGATGAAAAGGGCCGTACCCATTTTCAACAATCAATAACTAAGAAAAATGCCAACAGTTAACTGTAACGACATGTGTGTGTTTAACGTACATAGCGCTATCTAAGCGATAGCTTTAATGTTTGAAACACACGTTGTCGATAAAGCCAAGTATAACTTGTACAGAAGCACACATTTTACTTATGTTCATTACTCCACGAGAGTTTAAAAGGCCAACCGCCGTTTTGTACAGTCGTATACCGCACTTAAGTATACACCTCTAATGAGCTCATAATAAGAGCAAAATGCTGCATCAGGTGTTCTTTCGTTGCGTGTGTGCTTCTGTACAAGCTATACTTAGCTTTATCGACAACGTGTGTTTCAAGCATTAAAGCTATCGCTTAGATAGCGCTATGCACTTTAAACACACACATGTCGTTACAGTTAACTTTTGGCATTTTTCTTACTTTATATTATTCACACGTATCAATGTTTACACGAGATGTCGCAAAACACACATTTTACTTATGTTCATTCCTCCACGAGAGCTTAAAAGACCAACCGCCGTCTTGTACAGTCGTATACCGCACTTAAGTATACACCTCTGATGATCTCATAATAAGAGCGAAATGCTGCATCAAGTGTTCTTTTGTTGCGTGTGTGCTTCTGTACAAGTTATACTTGGCTTTATAGACAACGTGTGTTTCAAGCATTAAAGCTATCCCTAACATAGCGCTATGCACTTTAAACACACACATGTCGTTACAGTTAACTGTTGGCATTTTTTTTAGTTTATACTATTCACACGTGTCAATGTTTACACGAGATGTCGCAAGACACACATTTTACTTACACAATAAATAACACAAGATTAGCACAAAATTATACCGTAATAGAAATGTCGAATTAATACAGAAAGTGCGGCTACGTCATTATGTGAAATCGACCATACCCATTTGTTTTTGTTGATAACTTTTTAAGGACACTAGCACAAAATTTGTGGTTATCAGCAATAAATAGCACAAATTTTGCCCAAAATTATACCGTGACAAAAATGCCCTATTGTTGAAGTGGATACCCACTTGTTTTTGTTTATAACAATTTAAATAAACTAACACAAAGTTTTTAATTTTCAGCAATAAAACACAAAATTAGGACAAAATTATACCGTAAAGAAATGCCAAATACATGAAGAGGGTACGACCACAAAGCTTCTTCTTATTACTGTTGTTTATATCGTAGGTTACTCATTTTATTTATTTTATTATGTAAAAGTTTCTAAATGCAATAAATTATGTTAATTTTTCTTTGTAAGGAGTCTTTTTATTACGCCAGTGTCATTTAATACGTGATTGTGTTTGTGCAAGTTTTGCTAATTTTTTAGGTTAATAAAAGTACTTTCACAATCTAGGTCCTAAAAAGAATCCCCCGCCCCTACAGGTCGGGTTTCTGGTAAACGGGTAACGTCCTTTTGACTTTGACATATTTACCTAATTTTATTGATGAGTCAGAGTCTCTAAATTTTATTTCACAGCGGTAAATCAACCCCGTCCTTCTAAGCTGCTGTGCAACCCCTATTTATGTTACGTTTTGATTCAAAAGCAAGGCATGTAATTTTTAATATAAAGTTGTATATGTGTATAGGTATGCTGTCATACTAGGAAACCAAATGTTCGAGTTTGTCGTGACATCAGCAAAGGATTCGTGCTTCATTTCCCTTTATACTACCAATTGTAAACCTGTGTCGGTTTTATTTTACACTAATCTGGTAGTTTCTGTACACTTTCTTTTCAAATACATCTTGTGCAGGTTGGTTTAAAATTAATGCAAGTTCTGAAGTTTTTACTTCGGCCAATAATTGTGCACTTAACATCCAGTCCATTTTTTCGATTTACATCACTTGTTCTTTAGGACCTTCGCCGATAATTTACAATTTATTTGGATTTAGTGATATAGTGTACGTTTAGAAATATTGCTTTGGCAAGTTTATTTTGTAACTTTTTCGTGGTCAAATTATGATTTGGTATAATTTAACATGCTCGCTTTCGCTTCGAAATTTTTGCTTTTGCTGGTTTGTTTACATTATTAATGCAGATTGTTTTGCAACTTGCCTGGGAATATCTAGGAGACATACTTATCAAATGATTCCGTTGATTATTACACTTTGTTTAAGACGCAAAGTTTCAGCCATGTTTTGATATAAAATTAACACAAATTCTTGCAATTTATTTAAAATTTTTTTCTTCGGCCCTAGGATTGTGGTAGCGGTGAGTGCACTCTGCACAAAAGAAAATTTCTTTACTGTATTCAGGAATTTGTCGTCAAACCCTCCAAATGTAAATTTGTGCATATAACACGTGTTGTTGTCGAAACATTTTCAATGTATTCTCATTGAAGTGTGTATATGTGAGTTACACCTTAGTTCGCTTTTTGCGGTTATTGTATGATTTTTATTTCAAATACTATGTAACTTTCTTAATGGCTGAGATTTTAGTCTGTTGCTCAGTGCTTGGTTATTAAAAGTAGTTTTCCGCTTTGTTGACACAAAATTGGTTTTATTGTTCTTCGTGGCGTTTAGTAACAAAAACAAATTTCCGTAACGTGCCTTTTCAGGTACAATTCTTTAAAAAAAATTAATAAAACTTTTGCTTGTTCACATCCTTGAAGGCGACGTCGTGTTCAACGTACCCGCCTTCATGTGAACAATTGGTTATTTCTCTACACCTGTTGCTGCTGCCGTTTACCATTCCCCAAACCTAAAGGTATGTATAATATCAATTCAATTTATTAACAACACTTGACAACTTCGTTGAAATTGATTAAAAAAAGCTATAAAATTCTGGTAACTTTATTAACTTACTGAAATGATTATTTCATGGCCAAATTTGTAACAAAAAGTGCTTTGGCGTTTAACTATCAATTCAAATATTTTATTTTCAAGCGGTTGAAAATGTGTATCTCTATAGAAACCGTGAAAGTGACTGTTTTTTTATAGTCGTAGTTGAAATACTTCAAATCCTAAGTCGGCTGGATCAAATTAAAATAGGTATACGTTTATTGAAAGTATTTACAGAATTTAAGATCACGATTTGCTTATCAGTATTTACACTTATTATTTAATAATTGAATTATCTAATAAAAATAACACAAAAAAACACAAAATTATTAACCAATATTACTAATCGGCTACCCCTACGGTGTTTAACACGAGCCGCCAATATTCGTGTGCATTTGCCAATTGTCATTGTCAAAACGAAACGCAACGTATCTAGCAAAACTAAAGCGTCGTATGTACAAAGATTCAACTCATTATTGTCCCGCTTGAAGATAAAATAGTATATATCATTCGGAGTAGAAGGTCTTTTTGTACTTCGCCCAGTTGCCGGTCTCAACTGGCGTCTCGTCTGTCAATTGTCTGAGATCATAAAAAAAAGATCTACTTCTACTATTAATGATATAATCTCCTATTTTTTGTCTTGGCGCTAAAATTTCTATTATTCTAGACAATTTCGGCTTTTGACTTCAAGCAATTCATGTTGTGCGGTTCGTGAGCAAGTATATGCTTATTAGCCATATAACGGATGTAAAGCCATAAACAATGTTCTTTTGTGTATTCTAGGTTAATTAACAGATTTGTAAATTAGGGATCACGTGATCGATAAGAATTAATTTTAGATTCTTGTGACAATCTTTAGTACTGTTGTCTAAATCATAGGTTACTATTTTTTTTTTTTTATCATGTAAATCGTGTTAATTTTTGTTGTAAGAAGCCTTTTAATAAGTAATTGGTTGTGTTTGTGGATGTTTTATTAATTTTACAGGTTTATTAAAATACTTTCAAAGAGAAGGCTGGAAGTTTCTCCGTTTGGCGCGCTCTTGACTTTGACAAATTTACCGAAATCTATTGATAATTTTGAATGTCTTTACTCAAACGTTTTATTTCCACGAAGGCTCAGAAACCACCCACCCCAACCTGCTGACCTATTTATGTTACGTTTTTTATTTAAATTTGTTATAAATCTAGTTTTGCAGATTTGATAGTGAATATTTTCAGCAGAAAATATAAAATCACTTTTTGAAATTCGCTTCATTTTCTCCTAGTTTAGAAAATCAGAATTTTTGAATACAAGTGAAGTTGAGAATGTATCTATTAAAATATCCTGACCATTTTCTATTTATCTTCAATTCAAAAACTACAAAAAATGAAAAGAAACTTTATACCGATTTTAGTCAACATACGTAATTAAATATAGGTACGTTATCTTTAATTACAAAACTGTTAGCGGCACACAAAATCGAAAAAGTACGCCAGCTTTAACTTTTGCATAATTAAATATCAGCGCATTAATTACTAATTTGAAATTTCAATTTCAACACATTCGCACTTTAAGCAAACTTTTCGCCCAATTTCAAAGCTTAGGCCCTATAATTGCGTTCATTAAAAAAAGAAACATTTAATCAATCATCAATTTATAGATCGCAACAGCAAACCGTGACATTTATTTAATTTACATCTAGTTTAATTGAGAAGTATTGATTTACACCACGCGGATGCACGAAAACCAACACCATTTTAAAGTTTAATAGAGATAGGTACGAAGTCAAAATTTAGTTATAAATTAAATGAAAACAAGAGAAAAATGCCTTAACTGTCAAATTATTTTTCCCCAGATACAAAGAACATTAATCATAACAGTAAAACTCAAAAAGTTAGAGAAAGCGAGCACTGGAAATAAAGCGCGCTCAATCATTTATACTTGTAAAAAAAAAAGTAGACAAATTATGCAAATCAAAAGTTCGTTTAATTTACAAACGTACGAAAGAGACATAAATTAAAGATATATCTTAAAAAGAAGACGAAATTATCGCATTCATGTTGATTTTATTCACCACTTTTTTTTTTGGAAAGAAAAACGAAAATGAAATTTAACTACCGTTTTATTACGTTAAACTGAAAATTTCTTGTATGATAAATTTTATTCATAAAAAATTACAAAAGTGCCGGCAACCGCGAAAATAGCACCCCGAGGTATTTTTGACTTCTTTTTAAATATTGTTCCATAAATACTAGCTATTGTAATACATTAAAACGAGTACGGGGTTATTTTGTGATAAGCACGAATGCGAAACGTTTTGTTTAAATTTGTGTTAAATATTACTCTTTTGGGATGTAATATCACTATTTTATGTGCATGATTAATTTCAATGAATATTTCATAAATTTTATATAATATACACCCGAAAACGAGGGGTACGATTTCGAAATTACGGATTATAACGGGAAATTAATTAAGAAAGTTGCAGAAACAAATATTATTTTCTTATTAATAATTAACTTTCTACGTTTTCGTGTTGAAAATTACAGCTTTGATAACGCAATAAAACTTGGCAGTAAAATAAATTATATTAATTTCGAGGTGTTCGAATTTCGGATGCGTTACTTTTTTTTTGTTGCGATTGCACTGAATTTTCTTTGCAGAAACAATAAAATCACAACTATAGCTTTCAAAAGCAATTTCAATTTTTACGTCACCACAAACTCGAAGCTTTATGACTTTATATTCCTTTACATAAAGTTTTAGTAATAGAGTTTCGTCTGCGTTATACGTACTTTCTGCAATACCGGTTTCTTTGTAATTCATTTTTAAGCAGAAATTTTAATGCGGATAAAATTGACGTAACGAACTACGTCTTGATAATTTACCGATTTTAATCTTCTTCAAGCTAAAGAGCTTTTACGGAATTACCTTAAGAAGTTAAAACAAATTCAACAAATTAAATAAAAAGTTTTTAAAAATTCTAGTATGTAGCTGGTAGCTCGAATTAATTGAAATAAAATAGTGGTAGAGTACGCAACTGTGTAGGGTAAGAAACAGACTCTTTCTCTCACTCTTTTATATATATATATATATATATATATATATATATATATATATATATATATATATAGCGTATATACTTAACGCTTCTATTTGTTACACTCACATAACTCAGGGTGAAAGTAATTTACATTCTAAGAAAATTGCATATTTGAACAATTAGCTTTGTATTTATATGGCAAAAAGTGTTGTTGCACAAGGTTCGTTTGATAGAAACAAATCTATACAGGGGGTTTGATGAGAAAGTTGTCCAACGCAATACAGTGATTGCTTAAATCAAAGTAAGAAAAAAAAACTACCTGTTAACTTTGACGGTCATCGTTTAATAAATCGGTTACCTCTCTGTTCTACGCCTGGCGTATAGGCAACTTAACTTTACGAGATTAATCATTGGTTAAGGCAACAGGTAGCGTAAAAAATTGGTTTGTATCTTAGCTTTATAAAATTTCCAGTCAATTTATTTCGTTTTCTACTCTGCAGTCAAAGAAAAGGCTAAAGTTGCAGCAATTTATCTACATCAGAGTTATTGATAAGCAAGCGACCTTCGACCTTGAGTTTTTTAACTTATCGGAATTATTATTTATTTCATCGCAACAGAAAGGGTAACATATTATATCGGTTGCGTTTAAAGGTTGTGACGTGGCAATGCAGGTGGCGCATAACCATTGATTTCTGTACGATTCATTTGCTTTAACTGTTTTAGAATTCATTTAACGCAGTTACGGTAACACCAAATGTAGCTGCCACATTTCTTTGTTTTTTTGCATTGTCTCCACAGGCACACATTCACTTAGTCATGATTTTGTCACAAGAGAAACAGTAACTATCTTGCATTTCGAAAAACTTATTCCAATAACTTTTTTAGTTTTAGTTTTTTGGAAATAAAATTATTTGGTAAATTTTTATCTTAATCGAAACGTAAATTAATGCCAAACCCAAATTTTGCATAAAGCTCATAATCATGAGTACTGTGTGTTACCTTCGTTTTGGGATAGACCTCCCAAGTAGCACACAAAGTCGCCACTACAATACTTCAGGTTGTTTGACACTGTAAATAGTTAATTATAGGTAACGCTAAGCAACCTTCGACCTTGATTTTTTGGATTTATTGGGATTATTATTTATATCTTCTCGACTGAAAGGTTGCGTTTAATTGTTGTGACATAGACGTGGCAATGCAACTGGCTTATAACCATTGATTTCTAAACGATTCATTTGCTTTAATTGCCTTAGAATTAATTTAACGTAGTTACAGTAAAACCAAATGTAGCAGCCACATTTCTTTGTTTTTGCATTGTCTCCACAGGCACACATTCACTCAGTCATGGTTTTGTCACAAGAGAAACAGTAAGGTATAAAAAAGTATTTAATAATTCCAAGGTTTAATTAAATTTAATTTTGTAACAGTGTTGCAATTTATACAAAAATGTTCAAAAATTTAAACTATCTTGCATTTCGAAAAACTTATTCCAATAACTTTTCAGTTTCCGATTTTTGGAAATAAAATTATTTGGTTAATATTTATCGTAATCGAAACGTAAATTAATGCCAAACCCAAATTTTGCATAAAGCTCATAATAGTGAGTACTGTGTGTTACCTTTGTTTTGGGATAGACCTCCCAAGTAGCACACAAAGTCGCCACTACAATACTTCAAGTTGTTTGACACTGTAAATAGTTAATTACAGGTTAACGCTAAGCAACCTTCGATCTTGATTATTTGGATTTATTGGGATTAATATTTATTTCTTCGCGACAGAAAGGTTGGGTTTAAAGGTTGTGACATAGACGTGGCAATGCAACTGGCACATAACCATTAATTTCTGGAAGATTCATTTGCTTTAATTGCTTTAGAATTAATTTAACGCAGTTACAGTAAAACCAAATGTAGCAGCCACATTTCTTTGTTTTTTACATTGTCTCCACAGGCACACATTCACTCAGTCATAGTTTTGTCACAAGAGAAACAGTAAGGTATAAAAAAGTATTTGATAATTCCAAGGTTAGTTAAATTTAATTTTGTAACAATATTGCAATTTATAGAAAAATATTTAAAAAAATTAAACTATCTTGCATTTCGAAAAACTTATTCCAATAACTTTTTTCAGTTTTAGATTTTTTGGAAATAAAATTATTTGGTTAATTTTTATCTTAATCAAAACGTAAATTAATGCCAAACTCAAATTTCGCATAAAGCTCATAATAGTGAGTATTGTGTGTTACCTTCGTTTTGGGATAGACCTCCCAAGTAGCACACAAAGTCGCCACTACAATACTTCAAGTTGTTTGACACTGTAAATAGTTAATTATAGGTAACGATAAGCAATCTTCGACTTTGATTTTTTGGATTTATTGGGATTATTATTTATTTCTTCGCGACAGAAAGATTGCGTTTATGGGTTGTGACATAGACGTGGCAATGCAACTGGCGCATAACCATTGATTTCTGGACGATTCATTTGCTTTAATTGCTTTCGAATTAATTTAACGTAGTTACAGTAAAACCAAATGTAGCATCCACATTTCTTTGTTTTTTGCATTGTTTCCACAGGCACACATTCACTCAGTCATGGTTTTGTCACAAGAGAAACAGTAAGGTATAAAAAGTATTTGATAATTCCAAGGTTTAATTAAATTTAATTTTGTAAGATGTTGCAATTTATAAAAAATGTTCAAAAAATTTAAACTATCTTGCATTTCGAAAAACTTATTCCAATAACTTTTTCAGTTTTAGATTTTTGGAAATAAAATTATTTGGTTAATTTTTATCTTAATCAAAACGTAAATTAATGCCAAACTCAAATTTTGCATAAAGCTCATAATAATGAGTACTGTGTGTTACCTTCGTTTTGGGATAGACCTCCCAAGTAGCACACAAAGTCGCCACTACAATACTTCAAGTTGTTTGACACTGTAAATAGTTAATTATAGGTAACGCTAAGCAACCTTCGACTTTGATTTTTTGGATTTATTGGGATTATTATTTATTTCTTCGCGACAGAAAGGTTGCGTTTAAGGGTTGTGACATAGACGTGGCAATGCAACTGGCGCATAACCATTGATTTCTAGACGATTCATTTGCTTTAATTGCTTTCGTATTAATTTAACGTAGTTACAGTAAAACTAAATGTAGCATCCACATTTCTTTGTTTTTTGCATTGTCTCCACAGGCACACATTCACTCAGTCATGGTTTTGTCACAAGAGAAACAGTAAGGTATAAAAAAGTATTTGATAATTCCAAGGTTTAATTAAATTTAATTTTGTAACAATGTTGCAATTTATAAAAAAATGTTCAAAAAATTTAAACTATCTTGCATTTCGAAAAACTTATTCCAATAACTTTTTTCAGTTTTAGATTTTTTGGAAATAAAATTATTTGGTTAATTTTTATATTAATCAAAACGTAAATTAATGCCAAACTCAAATTTTGCATAAAGCTCATAATAATGGGTTCTGTGTGCTACCTTCGTTGTGGGATAGACTTCGCAAGAAGCATACAAAGTCGCCACTACAATACTTCAAGTTGTTTGACACTGTAAATAGTTAATTATAGGTAACGCTAAGCAACCTTCAACCTTGATCTTTTGGATTTATTGGGATTACTATTTATTTCTTCGCGACAGAAAGGTTGCGTTTAAGGGTTGTGACATAGACGTGGCAATGCAACTGGCGCATAACCATTTATTTCTGGACGATTCATTTCCTTTAATTGCTTTCGTATTAATTTAACGTAGTTACAGTAAAACCAAATGTAGCATCCACATTTCTTTGTTTTTTACATTGTTTCCACAGGCACACATTCACTCAGTCATAGTTTTGTCACAAGAGAAACAGTAAGATATAAAAAAGTATTTGATAATTCCAAGGTTAGTTAAATTTAATTTTGTAACAATATTGCAATTTATAAAAAATGTTCAAAAAATTTAAACTATCTTGCATTTCGAAAAACTTATTCCAATAACTTTTTCAGTTTTAGATTTTTGGAAATAAAATTATTTGGTTAATTTTTATATTAATCAAAACGTAAATTAATGCCAAACTCAAATTTCGCATAAAACTCATAATAATGGGTTCTGTGTGTTACCTTCGTTTTGGGATAGACCTCCCAAGTAGCACACAAAGTCGCCACTACAATACTTCAAGTTGTTTGACACTGTAAATAGTTAATTATAGGTAACGCTAAGCAACCTTCGACTTTGATTTTTGGATTTATTGGGATTATTCTGCATTTCTTCGCGACAGAAAGGTTGCGTTTAAGGGTTGTGACATAGACGTGACAATGCAACTGGCGCATAACCATTGATTTCTGGAAGATTAATTTGCTTTAATTGCTTTAGAATTAATTTAACGCAGTTACAGTAAAACCAAATGTAGCATCCACATTTCTTTGTTTTTTGCATTGTCTCCACAGGCACACATTCACTCAGTCATGGTTTTGTCACAAGAGAAACAGTAAGGTATAAAAAGTATTTGATAATTCCAAGGTTTAATTAAATTTAATTTTGTAACAGTGTTGCAATTTATAAAAAAATGTTAAAAAAATTTAAACTATCTTGCATTTCGAAAAACTTATACCAATAACTTTTTTCAGTTTTAGATTTTTTGGAAATAAAATTATTTGGTTAATTTTTATCTTAATCGAAACGTAAATTAATGCCAAACCCAAATTTTGCATAAAGCTCATAATAGTGAATACTGTGTTACCTTCGTTTTGGGATAGACCTCCCAAGTAGCACACAAAGTCGCCACTACAATACTTCAAGTTGTTTGACACTGTAAATAGTTAATTATAGGTAACGCTAAGCAACCTTCAACCTTGATTTTTTTGGATTTATTGGGATTATTATTTATTTCTTCGCGACAGAAAGGTTGCGTTTAAGGGTTGTGACATAGACGTGGCAATGCAACTGGCTTATAACCATTGATTTCTGGACGATTCATTTGCTTTAATTGTTTTAGAATTAATTTAACGCAGTTACAGTAACACCAAATGTAGCTGCCACATTTCTTTGTTTTTTGCATTGTCTCCACAGGCACACATTCACTCAGTCATGGTTTTGTCACAAGAGAAACAGTAAGGTATAAAAAAGTATTTGATAATTCCAAGGTTTAATTAAATTTAATTTTGTAACAGTGTTGCAATTTATAAAAAAATGTTCAAAAAATTTAAACTATCTTGCATTTCGAAAAACTTATTCCAATAACTTTTTTCAGTTTTAGATTTTTTGGAAATAAAATTATTTGGTTAATTTTTATCTTAATCGAAACGTAAATTAATGCCAAACTCAAATTTTGCATAAAGCTCATAATAGTGAGTATTGTGTGTTACCTTCGTTTTGGGATAGACCTCCCAAGTAGCACACAAAGTCGCCACTACAATACTTCAAGTTGTTTGACACTGTAAATAGTTAATTATAGGTAACGCTAAGCAACCTTCGACCTTGATTTTTGTGATTTATTGGGATTATTATTTATTTCTTCGCGACTGAAAGGTTGCGTTTAATGGTTGTGACATAGACGTGGCAATGCAACTGGTGCATAACCATTGATTTCTAAACGATTCATTTGCTTTAATTGCTTTAGAATTAATTTAACGTAGTTACAGTAAAACCAAATGTAGCTACCACATTTTTTTGTTTTTTGCATTGTCTCCACAGGCACACATTCACTCAGTCATAGTTTTGTCACAAGAGAAACAGTAAGGTATAAAAAGTATTTGATAATTCAAGGTTTAATTAAATTTAATTTTTTAACAATGTTGCAATTTATAAAAAAATGGTCAAAAATTTAAACTATCTTGCATTTCGAAAAACTTATTCCAATAACTTTTTTCAGTTTTAGATTTTTTGGAAATAAAATTATTTGTTAAAATTTTTTCTGAATCGAAACGTAAATTAATGCCAAGCCCAAATTTTGCATAAAGCTCATAATAGTGAGTACTGTGTGTTACCTTCGTTTTGGGATACACCTCCCAAGTAGCACAGAAACTCGCTACTACAATACTTCAAGTTGTTTGACACAGTAAATAGTTAATTACAGGTAACGCTAAGCAACCTTCGACTTTGATTTTTTTGGATTTATTGGAATTATTATTTATTTCTTCGCGACAGAAAGGTTGCGTTTAAAGTTTGTGACTTAGACGTCGCAATGCAGGTGGCGCATAACAATTGATTTCTAGACGATTCATTTGATTTAACTGTTTTAGAATTAATTTAACGCAGCTACATTAAAACCAAATGTAGCTGCCACATTTCTTTGTTTTTTGCTATGTTTCCACATGCACACATTGACCCGGTCATGGTTTTGTCACAAGAGTAGCAGTAAGGTAACAAAAGGTATTTGATAATTCCAAGGTTTAATTAAATTGGTTTTGTAACAATGTTGCAATTTATAAAAAAATGTTCAAAAAATTTAAACTATCTTGCATTTCGAAAAACTTATTCCAATAACTTTTTTCAGTTTTAGATTTTTTGGAAATAAAATTATTTGGTTAATTTTTATCTTAATCAAAACGTAAATTAATGCCAAGACCAAATTATGCATAAAGCTCATAATAGTGAGTACTGTGTGTTACCTTCGTTTTGGGATAGACCTCCCAAGTAGCACACAAAGTCGCCACTACAATACTTCAAGTTGTTTGACACTGTAAATAGTTAATTATAGATAACGCTAAGCAACCTTCGACTTTGATTTTTTTGAATTTATTGGGATTATTCTGCATTTCTTCGCGACAGAAAGGTTGCGTTTAAGGGTTGTGACATAGACGTGGCAATGCAACTGGCGCATAACCATTGATTTCTGGAAGATAATTTTAATTGCTTTAGAATTAATTTAACGCAGTTACAGTAAAACCAAATGTAGCATCCACATTTCTTTGTTTTTTGCATTGTTCCACAGGCACACATTCACTCAGTCATGGTTTTGTCACAAGAGAATCAGTAAGGTATCAAAAGTATTTGATAATTCCAAGGTTTAATTAAATTAATTTTGTAACAATGTTGCAATTTATAAAAAATGTTCAAAAGATAAACTATCTTGCATTTCGAAAAACTTATTCCAATAACTTTTTCAGTTTTAGATTTTTTGGAAATAAAATTGTTTGGTTAATTTTTATCTTAATCGAAACGTAAATTAATGCCAAACTCAAATTTCGCATAAAGCTCATAATAGTGAGTATTGTGTGTTACCTTTGTTTTGGGATAGACCTCCCAAGTAGCACACAAAGTCGCCACTACAATACTTCAAGTTGTTTGACACTGTAAATAGTTAATTATAGGTAACGCTAAGCAACCTTCAACCTTGATTTATTGGGATTATTATTTATTTCTTCGCAACAGAAAGGTTGCGTTTAAAGTTTGTGACTTAGACGTCGCAATGCAGGTGGCGCATAACAATTGATTAACATTAAAACCAAATGTAGCTGCCACATTTCTTTGTTTTTTGCATTGTTTATACATGCACAAATTGACCCGGTCATGGTTTTGTCACAAGAGAAGCAGTAAGGTAACAAAAGGTATTTGATGATTCCAAGATTTAAATTGGTTTTGTAACAATGTTGTAATTTATAAAAAATGTTCAAAAATTTAAACTATCTTGCATTTCGAAAAACTTATTCCAATAACTTTTTCAGTTTTAGATTTTTGAAATAAAATTATTTGGTTAATTTTTATCTTAATCGAAACGTAAATTAATGCCAAACCCAAATTTCGCATAAAGCTCATAATAGTGAGTACTGTGTTTACCTTCGTTTTGGGATAGACCTCCCAAGTAGCACACAAAGTCGCTACTACAATACTTCAAGTTGTTTGACACAGTAAATAGTTAATTATAGGTAACGCTAAGCAACCTTCGACTTTGATTTTTTGGATTTATTGGGTTTATTATTTATTTCTTCGCGACAGAAAGGTTGCGTTTAAAGGTTGTGACATAGACCTGGCAATGCAACTGGCGCATAACCATTGATTTCTGGACGATTCATTTACTTTAATTGCATTTCGAAAAACTTATTCCAATAACTTTTTTCAGTTTTAGATTTTTTGGAAATATAATTATTTGGTTAATTTTTATATTAATCGAAACGTAAATTATTGCCAAACTTAAATTTCGCATAAAGCTCATAATAGTGGGTTCTGTGTGCTATCTTCGTTGTGGGATAGACTTCGCAAGAAGCATACAAAGACGCCACTACAGTACTTCAAGTACTTTGACACTGTAAATAGTCAATTTTAGGTAACGCTACGCAATTTTGCAATCAAAAAATAAAATTTTCTTTATTATTTAATGTACCAGTAAGAAAATTGTAAATATTAATCTCTAAAATTACCACTCACATTTTTACTAAGCTGCAGTACCTTTCAGTATTTGTTATTAAAAAAGAAATTGCGTGTGTGTGTTGTGTGTGTGTGTGTGTGTGTGTGTGTGTGTGTGTGTGTGTGTGTGTGTGTGTAGCCGTCACTACAGAATTCTACCTAATACCAACTAATAAGTATTAGCGACTACATAGACAATAATATATAGAACATTTCTACGAAGAAATAAGTCAATCAATAGAAGAAAATAAAACAAAAATGACAATGGTTATTGGCGACTTCAATTCTAAACTGGGAACAAAACAAGAAATTAACGAAACTAGAATCGGAGAATTCGGAAATGGAAAAAGAAATAAACGAGGTAATAGGCTACTGAGTTTTATAGAAAAAAGAACCTATACACAATGAATTCCTTCTTCAAAAGAAAACAACAGAAAATGGACATGGATAAGCCCGGACGGAAGAACAGATAACCAAATAGATTATATCCTACCAACAAACAAAGAAAATATACAAGATGTGTCAGTACTAAACAACTTCACAACGGGAAGTGACCACCGCCTGGTAAGAGCAAAAGTATGCATAAACAAACAAATAGAAAGAACAAAATGGCTAGGAAAAACAAACCAACAATAGACCTACAAAAACTGAGAAACAGGAGAACCGAATACCAAGAAGAGATGGCAAGTAAACTGAGACAACAAGAAAATCTAAGTGAAAAAAGCGTTGACAGAATAAACACAATAATTACTAAAGCAATAAAAGACTCTGCCTACAAAACTGCAACTAAAGAAAAAATTCAAAAAGAAGAGTTTAGTGAAGAAACTAGAAGGATGATAAAGATGAAAAGAAAAATAGTATCATCTGGAGGACGGAACACACCAGAATATAAAGAAATAAATAAATCAATACAAAGTCAATAAGAAAAGAAAGAAAACAACAACAAGAAGGTTAATAGAAAAAATAATAAAAGAAAACAAAAACATGAAGAAGAAATACAAAGAAAACAGATGAGTACATTAAAGAACAAAGACAATGAAGAAATAAGAAACAAAGATAAGATCTTAAGAGAATTAAACAGAAAAATAATAAATATTAACTCAGAAGAATTGCCAGAAATAAATGAAAAGAAATAGAAAGCGCGATAAAAAAAATGAAGAACAATAAAGCTCCTGGACAAGACAATATATTATCAGAAATTTTAAAAGAAGGAGGTACAGAAATTATAAAAGCACTAAAGATATTGATAAACAAATGCCGCAAAGAAGGACAGATCCCACAAGAATAGAACCAAGCAATAACAGTATTGATATTTAAGAAAGGAGACAAGACAAAACTAGAAAATTACAGACTAATTACACTGCTCTCACAAATATATAAATTATTGACAAAATAATAACAAGGAGAATAACCAGTAAATTAGACCAGTACCAGCCCAAAGAACAAGCAAGATTTAGAACCGGATACCGCACTCTTAACCACATGCATACAATTAGAATATTAATCGAAAAATCGACTGAATATAGCTTTCCATTATACCTGGGATTTGTTGACTATGAAAAAGCATTCGACAGTATAGAAATGTGGGCTGCCGAAAAAGCTATACAAAACTGTCGAATCGACTACAGATATATAAATCTAATACATAATATCTACGAAAAGCAACGACAATCTTTAGATTGCAAAAAGACACTAACCCAATCTCAATAAATAAAGGCGTACGTCAAGGAGACACGATGTCCCCAAAAATGTTTACCCTTGTCTTAGAAGATGTTTTCAAAACAATAGACTGGAAAAACAAAGGTATAAACATCAACGGCGAATACATTAACAATTTACGATATGCAATGAAAAATTATGATGAATTACAAGCAATGCTAACGAAACTAGAACAACAATCAAAGAAAATAGGATTAAAAATAAATAGAAAGAAAACAAAAGTAATGGTAAGCAGTGAAGAACAACGACAAATTACACTAGGGACAGACCTAGTAAAACAAGTAGAAAAATACATATACTTGGGACAAGAAATAAAACTAGGTAAATAAATCAGACAGTGGAGGTAAATAGAAGAAAAAGAATGGGATTCGGCAATCTAAGTTTTGTACTAAAGAATAGTAAAATACCACAACACCTTAGAAGTAAAGTCTTTGACATGTGTATCCTGCCAGTGCTAACATACGGCACAGAAACATGAGTTTTTACAAAGAAAAATATAGAAAAGATGGCAAAACGCAGAGATCCATGAAAAGAGCAATGCTTGGAATTTCATTGAAAGATCGTGTGACAAACGAAAATATTAGACAGCGAACAAAAATAACTGATGTAAAAGAAAGAATGGCACGACTTAAGTGGCAATGGGCCGGACATAACAAAAGAAGACAAGATGAAAGATGGAATAACATTATACACAAATGGCGCCCATGGGAAAGACAATGAGAAAGAAGAAGACCACAGATAAGGTAGAGCAATGACCTCAAGAGAACTGACGGATTTTGGTGGACAAGGAAAGCAAAAAACCGCCAAGAATGGAAAAATTTGGAGAAGGCCTATGTTCAATATTAGACTTTTTAAAAGCTAAAGAGGGAGAGAGAGAGACAATAATAATGTAATTTTTACCCATTTAACTACTTTAAGGATTAAATAGTTGCCTCTGAAGTTACGTTTTTGATATTGTCATTTAATAAAATGACTCAATGTGTTACGGTTCAAAATATTCGAACCCAAACGTAGGTAGTTGTACGTTGCGACGAAAATCAAATTTACCGCGCACGCTACGATTTTTCATATTGGTGGATCTATTTATTCTCGATATTAATCGAGACGACGGGCAGACATCTTGTAACTTTCTCTTTCTATTGGGCGGTTGTCGGTGCTTCACGAAACAAAATATTACAAGTAAAATATCAATATCAATTCTAAGTTAAATTAGTGTGGAAGTATAAATCCAACCGATTGCGCCGTAAGTGTTTTTTTGCTATTTCTTTTATTGTCTCGTGGTTGTGTTAATTTCTAATTACAACGTATACTTTAGCACGTGTCTTGACCTCATACTCTACTTGTATATTACTGTCTGGATAATTCCTGGGGGCGCTGGAACGAGCAATTAGAAATTCTTCGCTATAAAAAACGTGCCGACTACCATGGTTTTGCCGACTTTAAAGCTGCCACGGCTAATTATTCTCTACTGTTTGAGGATCGCGCACGTCCGGGATGTATAACCAAATTGGCGCTTGTTCTTTTATATGAGGCCAACTTCCTAATTTTTTTTAATTATTTTAAATCTATTGTAAAACGTACTATTTGTTCCCGTTTACGTATACGGTTTATTTTATTTTTAAAATGAAGGTAGCGTCTTTAAAGCAACCGATAACACCCCGGATAAACTTTCACCTTATAAAAAAAAATGTTACAAGTCAATTTTTGCTATTTAGATTTGTTTCAACATATATTAAATTATTTTTACCGTATGATACACAGTTCACGTTTCGTTAGTTCACAATTTTTTTGTCATAGCATTAGATTTTTATTTCCGTTTTCGAAATTAATTAAAAACCGTGTGTCGATGTCTTAACGCATTAGGTGACTTTTCTTAATTAATTTTTGATCACATTGCAAAAAGAACATTTTAGGGTCGTTAATTTAAGAGCCAATTTGCGTTGAGTAAGACTATATCTTTTACAAGAACACATGATGCATAATTCTTTTTTTCCTTTCTGGTAATTATCTTTAGGGCTATTCTACTGGGTATGCGATTGGTACTACTTAACGTCATTACTAAGATCAACACACAATTCTTTATTATTTCGATGTCAACTTGTTCGAGTCTCGCACTAGGTGATTTGCATTTGGATCGTTTCGGAGATAACAGTTACGAGTAGTTAGCAGTTGGATTTTTAAGATTTATCGCATTTGGCGTTAGTTCCTGTGTATGATCCATCGCAGAAATTGTCTTGCAAGTTTGCATTTACACGTCTTATTTTTCTTACGCATATTTAAATTAATGTGAGATTTATTACATCATAATTATTGTTTAAAATTAAAAGTTGTTTTACTGGACGAACTAATTGTGTCCCTACCTTCTAAGGACCAATTTTATTTAGGATGGCACCCTAGTTTTTTATTCTAGTTGTTAAATATTGTAATATTGATAATAAAAAATGCGACAATTAATTGTACCCACGACGCTCCGACTTGGAGCTAGAATTGAGGTTGTGAATTTGAACACCATTGGCTTTTGTTTTCTTTGGCGTTTTAAGTAATTTTTGTAACAAAGGTAAGTGGTAGATACACCCACTCCCTAACGTCTGACCCTAGTCAGCAGATAGCGTCTCTAAATTGAGGGTTTTTATGACGTAACAACTGATCACCCAAATTTATATATTTTT
Source organism: Abscondita cerata (assembly GCA_030710515.1). Lineage (NCBI taxonomy): Eukaryota > Metazoa > Arthropoda > Insecta > Coleoptera > Lampyridae > Abscondita > Abscondita cerata. The sequence goes on along the minus strand of JALBCR010003690.1, from coordinate 60,931 downwards.
AATTTTTTTTTAATAAATTAATATTATTATTGATAGTAAATTAATATTCTAAATATGCCCTACTATTAAAATATTTTTTTTTTACTTACTTTAAATTGCCAACAATCCCTCAAATTTACCTACACCTTTCAAATTATTGCGCCTCATTCAAACCAAAGTTTAGAATCCGTTTAATTAAATTAACCCCTACAAACCAAATCTTGTTGAAAATGTTGAACCTCGATTAATATCTGTCAAAAGCATAATAGAAATTAATATCGAATTCTGCGTATTTTATCGAACGACGTTAAATTTCTTTTCTATTATTGTTACAAGATTAACTTTGGACACTTCATTTACGGCTGTCAATTAAAAAAAAGCAAAGAGAAAAAAAGTTATAAATGAGAATCTTAACAGTAGATTAAACACGGGGGTCGAAATGTAAAACGGGTAACACCTTGACGTAAACCCAATAACCGCAACCCCTTCTTCTTGTACTGCTTCAATATTTTTGTAGGCTAAAGTTAATCATATTTCTTTTTTATGTTGTAAATCACGAGCCCATTCGCATATTTTTCAAATTTGTTTTCTTGTCATAATTACGAAACTTTTTAGGTGTTCCTATACAATTAAAGTCTCATAAATAATTAAAGCGCTTAAAACTTAAATAATAAATAAAGGGAGCATTTTTGTTCACCTTTAAAACTTTCTTACAAGAATTAAGTACAAAAGAAAAATAAATATAAATCATAAACGCAAACATATTCTAGCTTGTCCAAAAAACTTTTAGAACATTCATTGTGTTTGTTTAAACTCTTTTTTTTTCCGAAAAAAAACTACTTTTCAGCAATCGATTTGGAAAGCGCTTTGTAAGGCTTTTCTCTCGAGTTATATGTGGATACAAAATTGAGCGCTCGGAAAAATAATTGTCGGTATCACATGGAAATTTCAAATTTAGATTAGAAAATTTAACCCGTTCTCGTGCTGGATGGAAATTGAGTTTGAATTATAATTTTTCCATTAGAGGTGTCTGGTAGATATTAAACTGACACGAAGTAGATTAAATTGAAGTTTTTGTTCTTTAATCTTTAGGAAATTTTATATTAACGTTTTATTTTTTTAATACTTACTAAAATCACATTTTATGAAAAGTTTAAAATGTTTTTTTTCTTGTTAATGTCCATCTTAGAAACTAAGTAAGTTTAAAGTTGCTAAGTTATTAGAACTTATAAAGATACAGATGTATCTGCAAAGAGTGCAATTTTCTACGATATTTAATAGTAATTTACAAAAAAAAATTAATTATTTTGTCCATAAAAATTTTTTTAAGAGTAAGATTAAAAAGTCAAATGTTGAGAAACAATAACGAAACATCAGAAAAGAGCTGAAGAAGAAAGAAAAAACTTAAAGACAATAATACGATAGAGTGGATGATTCAAAAGACAGATAATACTAAAGAAAATGAAAACCAGTAAGTTAAAAAGATTGGTAGTTTTGGACTTAGAACAAATGATATGGTTACTAAAAACTATAAAAAAATTAAAAACAACTATAGTTTTATAACCATAAAAATACATAAATTTAACAAAAGAATTCGATTTCACAATTCTGCATTTTTCTTTATCTTTTTAGTATTTGTTTTCATTTTCTGTAATTCGCCATTGTTTATTGAGAAACGAGAAAGAGCGAGGGTTAGAGTTGGATGTATAATCAGGTAAGATTTAAAAGCAAAAATTATTGATTAGAAAGGATATTCGGAAAAAATACTAACAATAAAATTAGAAATAAGCGGAAATAAGATTTCACTGGTTATTGTCTATAGACCAGACTAAGACGAAAAAAGAGAAAGAAAAGACGAATTCTGGGAAGAAATGCAGTTGGTATATGAGCTGCAAGGAGAACCAATATATTTGCTAGGTGACCTTAATGCAAGAGTAGGTAACGATAATAAAACAATAGAAAAAATTATGGGAAAACATGGAGAAGCGCGTAAAAACAATAATGGGACAAGAAGACAAGAATATAATATTCACAAAATTACTAGAGAAATGAAGAGTAGAAGAGGAAATCCATTATAGATTATATTATAACCACTGTAACTAAAGAAAAATATCAAAGACGTGAGAGTAAAACGTGGGTACAAAATAGGAAGTGACCATTATCTGGTAATAGGAAAGATCGATATAATAAGAAAGACAAAAATCAGAACAAAGAAAGGAATTCAGTAGTAACAGAAAAAACTGAAAAAGTAAAAAAACCTTGAAAATACACAAATTAAGAAAAGAAAAATACCAAAAGAATATGTACAAACATCGGAAAGTCTTTATAAAATTGATCCAAGAAGAAGAAAACAACATTCAAGAGTTATAGCACAAGTTTAAAAGTGCCTTATATGAAGCAACACAAGAGGTATGTGGAATCAAGAAAATAAAAACACAAAAAGCAGAAAAGATTGTGGACACAGGAAATACAACAGTGGATAAAGGAAAAGAAAGAAAAATGGATAAAATACTTCCAAACAAGAGAAAACAATCATTATAAAGAATACAAACAAATTAGAAAAAGAATAAAAGAAAAAATTGTGCTGGCAAAGAAAAAACCATCGGAAGTGTTCAGTGAAACAATTCAGACAAACTTTAAAGAAAATAGCAAATTATTCCATAATGTAATAAAAAATCAAAGCAAAACAAAAGAAACACAACTAAAACAAATTAAAGATAAGGAAGGAAACATCATAATTAAAGAAAAACAGATAATAAGAGTACTTCACAGAGCTGCTAGAAGTAGACAAAGATCAAAAAAAAGGAAAAAGAAAACACAACAAAAGAAGAGGAAGAAGAGATAACCAAAGAAGAACTAAAAGAAGCAATTAAAAAATAAAAAATGGTAAAGCTGCAGGATACGACTAAATCAAACCAGAGCAAATAAAATATTTAGGTGAGATAGGAACCAATGTCTTACATAAATTATTAAATATGGTTTGGGAACAGAAACTTATGCTCTGAAGATTGGAGGATAGCAGTGATTCTACCATTATTTTAAAAGGAGATAGGAGAGTACATGACAACTACAGAGAAATTTCATTGCTATCTACGATAGAAAAATATTCGAAAGTATAATAAAGAGAAAAATAAGGGCACGAATAGAAGAAAAGTTAGGGAAAAGTCAGAGCAGGTTGGGGAAAGGATACAGCGTTCACGGCCACATATTTAGTATAGAAAGACATTAAAACACGACAGAGAAGCATTTATATGTTATGTAGATTTGGAAAAAGCGTTTGACAGAGTGAATAAAGCGTATGTATGGGAAGTGCTGGAAAAAATGGAATATGTAAAAATTTAATATTAACAATACAAGATATGCTAGAAAAGAAAGAAGAGCAAGAATACAAATAGAAAATAAACAGATAGAACAAGTTGAGTCATACAAATATCTTGGAACTATAATTGAAAGAAACGGTAATTACAAAAAGAACTGAAAGCAAAAATTCAAGCGACGTCGAATGTGTACTACGCAATCAAAGATGTAATTATAAATAACAAAAAATATCAAAAAGCTAAAATGACGGTATACAAAACAATATACATGTGAAACATGGATAACAACAAAGAGACAAGAAACCCAACTAGCAGCAATGGAAATGAAATATCTCAGAAGAGTGGAAGGGGTCACGAAAATAGATAAACTAAGAAATGAAACAATAAGAGAAGAATTAAAGATAAAACCGCTCAAAAGAAGATTGAAGAGAAACAGTTACAATAGCTAGGGCACATGCTAAAAATAACACAAGAAAAACCAACGAGGAAAATATGGGAGGCAAAAATCAAAGAGACGAAACACGTAGAAAGACTGGAAAAACATGGGATAAGGTAATAGAAGAAATATTAAAAAACAAAAATGAAACATTAAAAGAAACAAAGGTAATAGCACAAAATAGGAATGAATGGAAGTAGTTTACAAAAGACTATTAAAAGAAAAAATAGAAGGAAAACTCGACACCATAAATATAAGGAGTACAAGAGAACACAAGAGAAAAGATAAAATTTTTTTTTTTAATTTTGTTTTATTTTTATTAAGTTTGTAGAAAAGAATGTTATTTAATTTAAATGTAAAGTAGTTGTATAAAAATCAACCCTACACCGTTTGCGGTACTTGGTACTTTAAATATTTTGGTATTTCTTCAGTCACTAATTTCTTATATAATTATATTTCGTCTTACATATTTCTTCTGCCTACTGCTTTATGTGGATAACGTACTCTTTCATAATATAACTTCTTGCCTTTTGCATAATTTTATTTTTTCTTTGTTACCTCTTTCGGCACTGCATCTTTTCTTTCTTACTATCCCTTCTTCGTATCTAATTGTCCTCTTCACTGCCGGTATTCTTACCTCTCTAGTTTACATTCTTCTTCTACTATGTAGCTTTACGTTTTTTGTTCTAGTCGCAGTGTCCATTTTCAGTACCTCAACCCTCTCTAATTCATCCCATTCCTTCTATTTCCATAATTCCGCTGTGTATATGATGACACTTAACGCCAGCATTTCAAAGATCAACCTTCTTTTTTTTTCAAAGCCCTACTTTTCTATTTTTCCTTTGTGCAAATTTCTTTGTATGCCCTTCATTTTTATTATTGTTTTATTTACAATTGTCATAAAATTATTTTTCGGTAAATATCCCTACACCACTTTAATCCAACATCTCATTTCATTTTTATTCTTAGCTAAAACCACTGTATCGTTGATAGGTGTACTCTAAACTTGAGTTGAGGTTGAGGTCCAATTTATCTTTTCTTAATTTTTTAACCTTTTCTAAATCCTTTCAACATTTTTGACTTTTTTAATATTGAAACATCACTGACTACATTGGTAAATTTGTACTAGATTCTTCTAAATTAATGTAATTTAGTAAATTCTTTAATTACTGTATGCTTTAATTTCTTATCGTGTGGTTTTGATTCAATAAACTTTAGCCTTGATAAAGCCCATACAATGGCAAGCAAGACGTTTGCAATTACAACTAATTGAGTTTTTTTTATACGTATATCCCACCTCCACCTAGAAGAGTACACCTAACAATAAATAAATTTTTGGAGGAAACTTACCTATATCCACTATAGCATGTTTTAATGGAGATACTGTCTAACAACAGCACCCCATAAAATAATCTACGTTTTAGTCGTCTTCTGATTATAGGTGGGTCTCTCAGCTGACTGCCTGCATTTTGATCTAAGTAGCTGGTAGTGAGTTTACAACCTTTATTTTGTATTAATGGGATGCCGTGCAACCTTTTGTTGCTGACGTACCATGGGGCCTCAAATATCATCTTGAGGACTTTCGATTAGACTTTTTGTCCAATTATTATGGTATTTAATGACTTTGCGCATCCCCAGAGCTGGACTCCGTACGCTCAGATCGGATTGATTACAGATTTATACAAAAATAATTTATTTTCTGTTGCAAGCTTGGGTTTGTGTCCTAGAAGTCAATACGTTTGGTTCAGTTTTAAGTTGATATAAGTTTTTTTCGCTGTTATGTGTTGTTTGCAGATTAGGAGTCTATCCATTGTCAGTCCTAGGTATTTTACTTGGTTTACTGGAGAGAAATCCGTTTGCAAAAATGTGATTTGGTTTGATCGATTGCACTCGTCAGTTGTGAATCCAGTCTTGAAGCTAGTTGAGGCGGGTTTAAAATATTTCGGTAGCAGTTTGTGGGTCTTCGGCAGGGATTGCTGTGTCGTCAGCAAATGTGGCAATGGTATTGTTATTTGTGGTGGAGATGACGGCCTTAAAAATTTGATAGAAGAGGACAGGGTACACTTCATTTTATTGGGTAGTTTGAGGAAGTTTTAAGATTACATTTAGTTTGGAAGTATCAATTGCTTACATAGGTTTAAGTAGAATACTGTGGCGTTTAGGGTGTTTTATTTTAAACGCCGGGTTAAACCAGGTAAAGAATTCACATTCGGATCGGTTTAGCAGCGTTTATTGTTAGACATACCGTGATCGAGCTATACTAATTATAATTATGGATGGAAACGTTGTAGGTCAACATATAGTAATTGACGTACTATAGGCGGTGCGGTGTCACCTGATATCGTGATATTATATATCGCGCTGAAGACCGCGGGCCAGAATGAATTGGACCGATAGATTTAAACTTCGGCCGGTCTTTTCCTAATGCTGGTGTTGTGACTACTCGGCTGGTTCTTGACTTGTTGGCTTCTCGACTGCCTTCATTGTTTGGTTGTAACTGCACTGGTCTGAATTGAGCTCGTACTTTGAACGTAGGTTCGAACTGAATTTTGTTGTCGTACCTACTTTGTTTTATACGTGCTAAGTAGGTTACTTTGCTTAGTAAGCAAGGCCATTATGAAATGCTGACCGCACTTGCCTACTTGCAAACGTATGTTTTGATTTCCGCGTTTCCTACGTCATACGCAAATGTAGAGTTTGTGTTGATTAGAATGGGGTTGCGATGTCAACTCCACAATACAGTAAGGGGTAGAAAAATTGACCTTAATTTTGTATAAGAGATCGTCATGCCAAACCCGATCGAACGCTTGCTGAACATCGAGAAAGCCAACTGTGCATGCTTTTTTTTCTTCTAAACTAGTGAACTGAAGCTGTTCTGAGTGGTAAAATGCTGTTTACGAAAACCAAACTGGTGTAAGGGAATTGCTTTATTCAAGTTTACGTTATTGATGAGTTTTTTTAGTAAAAGTCTTTCAAATATTTTAGTTATAATGGGTAGGATAAGATGTTAAATTTTTGATGGTTTGGGTGAGGGTTAAATTATTTGGTGGGGCTGTTAAATATTGTAGTCAAGGTAGTTCTTTTAGTATTCGACTGGTAAACAAGTCAAAACCCAGTGCCTTGTAATTATCGCATCTTGTAACCTTCAGATAGAGAATAGAATTTGATGGGTAGAGCCATTGGGCATAGACTAACAAGATTGTTTGTTATCATGCCGTCATTGTTATTATTTTTTTATAGTGTAGGTGTGCTGAAAACCACGGCAAGATGTCGTCTTCCCTCCTTATAGGGGGAATGTGGGTAATGGGTCTCTTGCACTTCTTGGTCCTTTGTTAGGTTGGTCATACATGTTTTTAACTCGTTGTTGTAGATGTTTTATATAACTGTTTCCAATTAGGCTTCTTTGCCATCTACATCTAACTCTTTTTTTCTTTGCAATCATTTCTCTGACAAATAACCGAGTGTTACAACTTGATTACACTTGTGGAGGTTCGGGTGGTGTTGATTTCCATGCTGCATTTTGCATTAGCTTGGTAAAATAGTTGACTGAAGTGTCGATGTTGTCAAGTTCTTGTAGTTTAATGTTGTGATTAATGCAATCTTTGGTAAAACTAGAAAACCAGTTCTAATCCGTTCTCGGCAAAATTAATCTAAGTGTTTTACTTCGGCTAATTATGTTTGTACTTACCCATCTTTAATATTTTTCCATTCCTTCTTTGAATTCTTTAATCTAAATTAAAAATATGATTGAACTCAACGGACATCCCCGCCCCCCTTACCGTGTGGTGTATGTATTGCATTTTTGCGTCTTCAATACATCGCTTCAACAATTTCAGCTTTCCCCCTTTTACATTAACAAATATAGAAATTATTAATTAAGTATGAGCGTTCTGTTGGTGCTTTTTTTGGTTGGTTGATTGCTAGATATTGTAGGCTGATGGAGTTTAAAGAATAAAACTAGAGTAATTAAACTTGTATTATCAATAAACACTTTTTTTTTGTTAATTTTAAGTATTGCGAACCTTTGAACTGTGCGCGGCCGTATGATAATCTCATATGTTAATTTGTTATGTTTGAGTAGGTATATCAAAATCATTTTCTAGTTACATTGATTAAACACTTGTTTTTGTAATGATTAAGTTCTTCGTTTTCCCTTCGAACTCTAAATTTACTTATCATATGAAATTAATAAGTATTTTAACTTTAATTGATCCACTTATCTATCGAACATCGACAATCTTTGGAATAATTGCTCTACCAGGTGTAGAATAAATAAAAAAAAATGCTTTTTTAAGTTGAAAATTATTCGTATTGTCGGTACAATTTAATATTGTTGAGTGAAACAATTGTATCCAAAGCTTGTTTAACCAACCGAGCTTTGTAAAATAAGCAACCAGCCAAATTTCGATTAAAAAAATTATTGGAATTTGGAAACAATGCCCTAGTAGTACCGAATATACATACTATATTCTAGAAATGTTATTCTAATACTTGATGTCATTTATATATTGCAACCTATAATAGATGCATCGTAAATATTATAAAAGTAGATATAAAGGATGTCTAACAAATATCTCCGTATAATATATTGAATATATTAAAAAGTGTTAATTGTTTTGAAAGATATATCTGAGTAAAAACAATATTTTTTGAGACATATTAGATATTTGCCAATTATTATAAAAGCTGGTATAACAGATATTTAAAATCACCTTTGCATAATATGTTTCTATCAAGTGTTATACTTTTGTAAAATATATACGAGATTTTGTGTATATTACAAACTGATATAAAACCAATATATCTTTTTAGATTTCCTACTTTATTTAAATATAGTTATAATTAAAACACCATTGAGATATTAGTTTCTTTTTTAATAAAAATTTAGAAAATAATATATCAAAGTTGTATTAGTATAATTTTACACAAGTTTTGTTTAATGGGTGTTTTCTAAAATCAATAATTACTAAGAAATCGCCAATCACGTGGTCAAGTATACAGTATGTAACGGTTGTAGTTTACAAAATTTTAAAAGAAACGACGGCTCTAGCAGTACAACCTAGAAAGAAAAATTAAGGGAATTTGGCTCGATGTAGCGCACTAAATTAGTGGAGGATAAAAATATTTATAGTAGGTAGAGCAGCAGCGTCCGGCTTCGTCGGGGAGTTGCGTGGATTCCTGAATAGCTATAACTAATCTGACTGCTGGTTTAACAAGGCGCCACCTATTTGGTAAAAAGAAACAAACCCAGAGAGAAAGAGACAAACAATACAGTATAACAAACAAATCTCAAAAAAATAGTAGGATAATGTGACAGAAATAGAAAGATTGTCGTATATAGTTACGTGCGTTAGCAACAGTCTCGCTTACAATAAATCAAGCTTTTAGTTAAGATGTCGAATTTTAGGTAAGCTTCAGTTAAACGCTTGAGTTAAGAGTTCTCATTCAAATTTAAAAAAAGTAGCTGCTATTAAAACTCTGCGTACACATATCATTTACACACGGAAAGTTACACTAAATCTAAACAACAAAAAAAAATAGTAAGTACTTCCCGCAAACCCAAAAAACCCTATTTAGCTAATTTAAACAAACTTTCGAATAAAAGTTGCTTAAATATTAACTATCGAGCCGTTTTATGTTATCTGTACTCGAGCTTCATACGCCTTATTATTTATGAGTAAGTGATTTAAATACTAAACTTCGCTGTAATACGTCGTGTGTAATTCCGGGAATAAAAGTATTCTGCTAGCAACGGCATCGACAGTTCGGGGAAGGTAGATAAACCCAGGGATTCCTCTTAGGGGTGGTATGCGGAGAAGAACAGCACACAAGTGACTCTCTCGCTGGAAGTATACAACATAGCTAACCTCTGTAGACGTGGTAATCACCGTTGATCTACGGCTTGATTACTGCAGAGCCGTAGTGTTGTCGGTCATTTATAGGGAAGGTTCTTAGTTAGCTACCCCAGCACCCTCGAGAGTTATTCCAGTATCGTACACAACAAGTATAAGATGCCGAACACAACGTGGGTGAATGTAGCCACATTAATCGTAACGCCAATTTATATTGAAAATTGTGAAGCCCACATTAAATTGTTTTTGGGGAAAATTTCACTTCAGAGAAAATGCTAAAACACCCAGGTATATCAAACAAGAAAGAAAAAATGTCCGCTGTCCGTCAATAAAATTAAATTTCCACCAATAGCAAATTAGCAGCGTGCGCGCTAAGTACAACTTTTTGTCGCACCGTACTACTTGCGACACACCATCTAAGACAGCTCACGACTTACGTCCTAAGTACGAGAAATAAAACCGTAACTAGTATTTGATGAATATCTTCATTTATTTTAAAAATTAATGTTTGCTTTTCCGATTATTTATCTAAAAAAAAAAAAAAAAAAAATTAAAAAAACGACATTATTTACAGTAAACAAAGTACGTATATATGAAACATATACTATAAAAAGTACTGCGAGCTTCAAAAGTTGTTGATGTTATTATTAACAATCACATATTTATTGAAATTTAATTTGTCTACGAATATGAAAAGTTTTAATTAATCCGGATACGATTAAAATTATCAATATTTATTTATTATAAATTTAGTATCACAGAGTCTAATATTTTTTACAAAAATTTACAAATATTTTTGTGCATAAATAAACTTGTTGATTTCAAATTAAAAATAATGTTTATAAAAATTAAAAATTGTTTCGTCAATATAAAATTTTAAAATAATTACGAAATAAACCCCAAACAAATGAAAGGATTTTGGATTGGGATAGTCAGCTCTATTTGTTTGTTTATCATAATAGAATTTTTACCCTACAAGTTTCTCTATGTATTTTTTCCAAACTTGAAGCAATTCATAGTTTGTCTTTTGTTTAGCTGCTTTTTGGAAGTGCATTTTTCAAGTGCGGTTAAAAGCAATAGATTTTTAAAATTTCTTAAAATACTCACACTCGTTTTGATGTAGTATACTAACATACTGCAGTAATTGTATGTCATAATTGTAATGTAGTAAGATAGAAAGATATATGTAACATGTAAAGAAGATATATCGATTTTTGTGGGTACGTAAGCGAGTGTAGTGAAAGTGGGAAAGAAGACGCTTTCAGGCGGTAGAGAACGATGGACGTGTAACTTGGAGTCCGTGCAAGAAACAATTAATGTTGTAGTTAGTTAACCCATTTATTAATAAACACGCTGCGAATTGTTGTAAACCCGCGAAAGTGTTGTAGCCTGTGAAGTAGTGTAAAAAACTGAAGACAAAATGGAACGATAAAGAAAAGTTCAGGAAGCAATAAAGTTTTGAGAGGTCATTTCCCGAGATCCGCACAAGGTCGCACGTACACGCACACGTTAGCAGGTTAGTTAAGTTAGCATATAAAATTTGTGTATTAAAAATTAAATAAGATTGTAACGAGGTATAAATATCGCAAAGTCGTGCACGCAACGCTATTGTGTTTGTAAGAATTATATTTTATTATTTTTAATAAATTAAGATTTTGTTTAATCTTAAACCACCTTATTGTTATTAAGAAGCCAAACCCTTTAGAAATGTTATCAACCTCAGAATTAAACAAAATAAGTTCAGGCTCACGTTCAATATAAAATTATATTTTTAATATTTCAGAAAAACTCTTTAAAGAATAATCACGAATCAAACCCAAGATTTTGAGAAAAAGCAGCTTCATTCAGTTCGATAGAAGGCATAAACAATATTGAAAAAAATTAAACAACAAATTAAATGGTAGGTATGATAATTTGCTTATGCAACAAAGAAGCGCTAATTATATAAAATTTGAGTTAAGTTATAAAAAATTGTTGTATTAATTAAGTATCTATTAGTCTATTAATGTTGTCAGTTAAATCTGTAGTTTATTATTGTTATTACTGATTGTTTGACACAATTTCATTTAATCTAAAAACTACAAATCGTAGATGTTCAATTTAAGATTATATGTTAAAACCTCAAACTGAAGATATTTTAGAGATCTTGATCGTATATTTGTAGAATATATTTAAGAGATATATTTCATTAATATTTGAAATCGATGAGTTTTATGGTTAATACATATATTTTTTACAAATGTATGATTTATATTCGCCATATATGTTCAGAATAAACAGGGTGTTGCTATATTCGACAGACAACGCTCTACCCCAGAGAGGTCGTGTAAATTGGTAAATTTTGATTTAAGAAAATAAATCTTTAAACGGCTTAGTTGCCGAGGTACAGGCCGTTGAAAGTTTAAAATAAAAATTAAAAGTTTGCAATAAATCAAAAATGACTTTACCATTTTTTTTTCAAATCTGGTGACCAATATGCTCCTAAAGAAAGGTATATTTTGACATAAACAAACTTTTGAAAAATTTAACCAGTTACGCGCTATAAGAGTTAGTGACAACTTTTACCCTCAGCCACTGAGTCGTTTAAGGATTCATGTTCCTATATCAAAATTAACTAATTTACGAGACTTTTGTGGGGTAGAGCCTTATTGGTCAAATATAACAACACCCTGTATATGTAATAGAACGCTAACTTTAAGGTTCATTGAAATAAAAAAAAACGACCGCATAAGCGTAATAGAAGAAGGTGTGAAGGTATTATTATACGAACAAACAAAATCCGTAATTAAAAATTGATTTGTACAGCAATTTTCCCCTAGTGTATAGACAACCGTGTTTACACTTATGCGATGGAAACGAATTTTTTGGGGATTTTTTCATTTGAGATTGTCAGTTCTAAAAATTCCTCCCTATTTGCCGGTCATAAGACATACTTTCTTTCCTATTTGGTGATCCGTATGTGAAAGGTGTACATTAAAAATCATCTAAAATTCAAACAGCTAGACATTTGCTAATTATCTAGTATACTAAGTGACATTGAAAGAAGAACACCCAGTAATAATGAATATTTTGTAAATTTTTTTTGGGAATATATTTGTTTATATTAAGATAAAAAACAATCAGTTTTCAGCCATATTGCCCTAGCAGTTGTTTTGTTAACGTCATTCAAAAACACTTACGATTAAGTAGCCCTAAAACAATGAATTAAGCATTTGTAAGTACAGTTGTCATTTAAGCGATTTAAATTGCATTTCAAAGAGGTTCTTTAATTCAATCACAATGCCTCCAGTGCGAAGACGCCATAATTTTCGGCAATTAAGCGAGTTTGATAGGGGTAGAAATGTGGGATTGCGTGAGACTTGTTTGTCTATAAGAGATTTAGCCACTAGAACGCAACGGAGTTTAAATACTGTGGCAGTCTGTGTTCGGGCATGGAACCAAAAGGGCCGTACACGAAGAGCGAGAGGTACAGGACCTCGTCGAAGAACCACAGAACGCGAAGATCGCCGTATTAGACCATTGGCTTTACGGGACCGCTTCTCTTCTACACGGGCGATTGCGGACCAATTGTTTGAAGAACATGGAAGACCGATTGGGATGCGAACCGTTTATAGACGAATAAGAACCTTTGGGCTCTTTTCATACCGTCCCCTTTTTGTGCTACCACTGACTCCAGAGCATCGACGTTATCGTCTAGCGTGGTGTAGAAAACGGGCAAATTGGGATCAAGAATGGAATTCATTTGTCTTTACTGATGAATCCAGATTCTGTTTGGGTATGCATGACGGTCATGCAAGGGTGAGAAGACGGCGCGGTGAAAGACAAGATCCCCAATTTTCTGTGAATAGGCATGTGCACCACACAATTGGAGTTATGGTATGGAGAGCTATTGCTATTGGAAGTAGGTCACCTTTGGTCTTCATTAGAGGTAACATGACCGCTGCGTGCTACATCCAGGAGGTCGTAGACCCCCATATTTTAACTTATGTTCAGACCATCCCCAACAGCACATTCCAACAAGACAACGCACGACCTCATGTTGCTAGGGTTTCTTTGGCTTATTTTGAGGCCAATCAAATTGCTTTGTTGCCTTCGCCACCAAGATCTCCCGATCTTTCGCCCATCGAGCACGTCTGGGATATTATGGGAAGAAGATTACTTAATTTACCTCACCCTGCACAAACTCTAGCGGCTTTGCAGCATCAGTTACAGATAGCATGGGATGAGATACCTCAGGAAGAAATCGATCACCTCATTAGAAGTATGCCAAGACGTGTTAATGAGTGCACAAGGCATCATGGTAGAGCAACACATTATTAAGTTTTTTGAAGAAAAAAAAGACCATCTCCAACAGCACATTCCAACAAGACAACGCACGACCTCATGTTGCTAGGGTTTCTTTGGCTTATTTTGAGGCCAATCAAATTGCTTTGTTGCCTTGGCCACCAAGATCTCCCGATCTTTCGCCCATCGAGCACGTCTGGGATATTATGGGAAGAAGATTACTTAATTTACCTCACCCTGCACAAACTCTAGCGGCTTTGCAGCATCAGTTACAGATAGCATGGGATGAGATACCTCAGGAAGAAATCAATCACCTCATTAGAAGTATGCCAAGACGTGTTAATGAGTGCACAAGGCATCATGGTAGAGCAACACATTATTAAGTTTTTTGAAGAAGTTAACAGTTTAATTTTTATCAAATTGTGATCGTTTACTAATCTAATTCGTATACACTAGTATACCAAAAATTGTTCAAATAAATTCATTATTACTGGGTGTTCTTCTTTCTATGTCACTTAGTATGTAAACTGAAGTAAAATTAACCCGTACAACCAGGGAATAAGTTTTCTTTAATGGAACTGATATGGACATTGGTTGACTGAGAAAGTATGATAATACCAAAACTAAGCCTGTTAAAGTAAAATTTAATTCTAAGGAAGAAGCTTTTAAAGTATTGAAAAACTTATCAAGGAAAATGCTAAAATATCGGCAAATCTAACCGTAATGCAAACGAATCATTTAAAAGCTTTGCGGGCTGAACTTCAACAGCTAATTGATCAGGGAAATCGAAATAAAACAATCAGGTATGCGCGAGGTACACCACAAATGGTAGACGAATCCAAAAACTAACTATTCTACTGAGATCTCAATATCTCAATATGTCAAAACGTTAGAGGAATGCGAACGGAATTGGTAGATTTTTATTTAGCAGTAATAACTGAGGATTATGACATTTTTGTGATTACTGAATCGTGGGTTAACAATTTAGTTAAAGACAGTGAATTTTATGACAACAGATATACGGTATTTAGAAAGGACAGGTCAGCAGATACTAGTGATAAGTCAATTGGTGGTGGAGTTTTTATTGTCATCAAAAACAAGTTTAAAGCGTCAGCTATGGCCCATTGTCCTTCAAACAGAGAAAAAATATGGATATAGGTTAAACTTTATAGAAAAAAGTTAATAAAATGTGCTTTATACTTCCCACCTGGTACTGTTTATGATCAATACTCTGATCACTGCGCCCAGCTGGAGGAGTACGTTTCACGGAATCCAAAGGATTCGTTCATAGTTGTTGGAGATTTTAATTTTTGAAATATTGTATGAGAAACCGAAGAAGATTTGACAGGTTTATCTGCAACTCACTTGTGCACCGAAATAGATCAAATAATATATGAATCATTTTCTTATTGCGGCTTACGTCAACATCAAAAATCACAATGGTGTAATATTGGATTTACTATTTTCTAATTTGCTGTTACATACGTCATTAGCTACACCTTTACTACCCTTGGATAATTATCATCCCTCTTTATTATTTTGTTTAGAGATATATGATGTATGTACATACATGAATTGCCGGATTCAGAAGAATTTTATTTTGATTTTAACATATTAGATTATGATAATTTTAAACTGTATCTAGCTGATGTGCATTAGGCCGACCTTCTTAGTTACAGGAATTTAAATGATTGTGTGACAATAATTTATAATGTTATTTATTTAGGTTTTGATATGTTTCTACAAAAAAATAGACTTAGAAATAGTGACTATCTAACATGGTTTAATGTAATATCATACGTTTAATTAAAGATAAAAAGGCTGCTCACAAAAGATTTAAACAGTATAAAAATGCAGTGGACTATGAAGAATGTAATCGTTTGCGTCACTTATGTAAAACTTCTAATAATAAAGCTTATAGAGATTAACTAAAAGGTATTGAATATGGCATTACACAAGATGTCAATAGTTTTTGGCGTTACGTAAGAAAGAAAAATAGCGATGTAAAAAGTTTTCCGCAAAATATGTATCTTAAGACTGAGTCTGCCAGTAACGGTATTGTTATTTCAAATTTATTTTGTGATTTTTTCAAATTACGAATTATGAATACAACACCTATTTTTGCGTAGCGGAATATTCAGTGACCCATCAGGATATAATGCAATATCTTAATGAATTATGTATTAAAAAAAGTGCTGGTGTTGACGGCATACCTCCTAGCATCCTAAAAATGTTTGCTACAGAACTAATAGATCCATTATTTGTATTATACAATATGTCGCTCAGTAGTGGAAAAATTCCGATTATATGGAAGAAAACCTTTGTTATATTTGTGTTCAAAAGTGGTGATCGTAATAATATTAAGAATTATCAACCTATAAGCATTCAATCATATGTACCTAAGGTTTTAGATAAGTTGGTTCGTGGTTTACTCCAAAAACTATTTACAAATGTATTAAATACTAATCAGCATAGATTTTGTCCAGGGAGAAGCCCTACTACTAATCTACTTCCTTACATTAACTACTTAAGTGATTCATTGGAATCTGGTTTCGAAGTTGATGCTATTTATATAGATTTCAGTAAAGCCTTTGATAAAGTAAATCATAAAATATTGTTCATGATATGGTATCAATGGTAATTTGTTGAAGTGGTTAGTTTCATTTGTAAGCGTTAGGTGGCAAGTAGTTAAAGTTAAACATTTTAAATCATCAGAATTTATCATAACTTCGGGAGTACCTCAAGGTTCACATTTGGGACCTACATTTTTTAATATATATATTATTGACATAGCAGCAGAATTAAATCCATCGTTTCTTTTATTTTCTGATGAATTGAAGATTTTTAAAAAAATTAAATCTAATCATTACAGGCAGATCTGAAATCCTTATACAATTGGTGTATCAGTAATGATATGCATTTAAATATTGATAAATGTAAATCTATTAGATTTAGTAGAAAACGCAATAGTATTTCACCTACGTATTACATAAATAATGTGAAGCTTGAATGTGTTCCTGTTATTAGAGATCTTGGTGTTATTTTAGATAGATCTCTGACATTTGTTCATCACATTGATTTTATTACCGCAAAAGCGCTGAGAATGGCTGGCTTCATTAGAAGAATAACTTTATCTTTTATAAATGTCTTACAATACTATATGTATTGTTAGTGCGATCTATACTCGATTATAATTGCATTATTTGGTCTCCAGTTTATAGAGTGCACGTTAGTAAATTAGAAAACGTTCAAAAAGGTGTTGTAAAGACTCTTTGTTATAAAAGTGGTATACCGTATGATAGTGATAACTACCATCAATTACTACAATACTTTGGGTTGCAAGTGTAAGGAGTTAAGTTATTTTGAGTTGTGTGTTATCTATAAATGTTTAAATGGTATTTATCGAGTTCCCAATCTTTGATAGAGTTTAAGTTTTATGTTCCACAAGCTAATGTTAGAAACTGTTACTTGTTTCACCAAAGTTACCACAGAACAACATATGGCACAAATAGTCCTTTAAATAGAATTTGTGTCACGGTAAACAACTACTTTCAATATGGCGAAATCATTGATATTTCTTGTATTTACAACCAATGTAAAAAAATATTGAAAATGTTACGAAAATAATCACATATGTCCTAAAAAACAAAGTGGTTATTTTTCTGTGAATGTGTGGGGTTGGGTTAGCGCGCGGGGTCCAGGAGTTTGTTGGGCTATCTATGGACGTCTTGATTCTGCTGCGTATTTAGATATTTTGGAAACTATTATGAAACCTTCAGTCGAAGTGTTTTATCCAGACGAAGATTATATTTTCCAACAAGTAAGTATTCTTATTTCACTATACTTTCTCCAAAAAATAGTTCGGGATCTGTTGAATTAACATTTTCATAATGTATTTTTGTTGTTAAAGGACAACGCCCCTATTCATACTTCGCGGGTTGTGCGCAATTGGATACGAAAAAATAACTTGGAGCTGTTACCCTGGCCAGCAAAAGCCCAGATTTTAACATTATCGAAAATGTTTGGGCTCGAATACTTGCTGTTATCCGAAGACAACAAGGGCCAAATTTTATACCAGTAAACCGTAATGCACTAATTGCAGCCATTGATACCGCATGGGAAACGATTAATATTAATTATATTGATACCTTGATAGCGTCAATGAGCAGACGCCTCCAAGAATGTATCAATAATAATGGAGGTCACACCCATTATTGATTTCTTATATTTATTTATATAGTAATACCTTTATTTAA
Source organism: Abscondita cerata (assembly GCA_030710515.1). NCBI lineage: Eukaryota > Metazoa > Arthropoda > Insecta > Coleoptera > Lampyridae > Abscondita > Abscondita cerata. The sequence goes on along the minus strand of JALBCR010003690.1, from coordinate 42,807 downwards.
AAAAACGTTTTCATTTAATTTTAAACTATAACTTGGTATCTTAATTATAATTATGTAATAAATTCTTGTCAAAAACTAAATATATACGTTGACAATAAGAATTGCCTTAGTTTTTATTTTCACTTTTTATATTAACTTCAGAAACGTCATAAAATATACATTTTGTAAGGACTAAATATTATGAATAGAGAGTTTAATGATTTTTTTAATAACTTACAATAATTAGTAGGTTAGATTTATTTAAAAATAAGTAATAATCAGTCAACCCAAATAACCATGTTTAGTTTTTGATTTAATTTAAAAGTTATTGCTTGTAGACGTTTTTTAAATCAAAATTATTTCTAATTTTATTTTGTAAACATTTCCTAAACAAAATTTTGATTCGATAATTAATCGAGCTATGGTGTTTAATTAGCGATACCTTCAAATATATTCTTTAAAGAAAAAATTAAGTAAGCAACGTAAATTACCTATTTTCTAAAACGTGCTTAGTGTAATGATTCATTCTACAGTCCTTCTATAAGATAACCCCTGCTGAGACTACCTGCTGTTAGAATTGTAAATGATACCCTTAAGCCCGCTTCACAATGTGCAAACTTTTGTTTACAGAAATTGTGGTGTCCAAGTTTTAAATTTCATGAGTGTACATGTTATTCATAATTTTTGTCGCGGTTTATGTACCCGTACTACGGTTGTGAATTTAACACTTTTGCGCTGTGTAAACAATCTCTGTAAACTAGAAAGGTTTTTCAAAGTATTTGTTTAATCGTGTACGCTTTAAAACTATTTAGATAATCAGCCAAGGTCCCGTACCTCCCGTAATTTGTTTTCAAGTACATTTATAACAATATTTGCCACGCAAGATTGGTGAATCGCTTGCATAGAACGATCGGTGCTACGACTGTCAAAATTTCATAGTACAAAATGACAGCTAACCTATTTGGCTGCTTGTGCCTCGAATTATTACTCGTTTGTTAACATTCTTTCTTGAGTTATTATTACTTTGTAACTGAATATTGCTATTAACTCTAAACCATATTATATATTTGTGTGTCTATGTATTTCTATGTTTGTTGTGATTGAAGTCTAGTCGCTATAATTATATATTTCTACCAACGTACGGTTTGTTTTTTGTGTCTACGAGTTCCTAGTGGCTCTAAATTATCTCTTTGATACCTAATCTTAGGTGGTACTTTATAAATTCTTTGTGCAGTGTAGAAGCCTTCGTTCTATCAATTCTAAATAAGCCCACGACCACTCCCGACAAATAGGAGCTGCCGGAAAAATTTTCTAACACTGATATTTTCGTAGTTAGTTTGTTTACAAATAAACCGTAACAAAAGTCTACTCAATAACGTGGTTAGCGGAAGCATACCCTTAATTTAAAAAAAAAAGTAAATGTAAACTATGCTTTGGTTCATTATACAGGGTGTTGCAATATTCGACCGACAACGATGTCTCGTAAGTTGGTGAATTTTGATATAAAAACATAAACCGTTAAACGGCATAGTTGTTGAAATACAGGGTGTTGAAAGTTTAAAATAAAACTTAAAAATGCGTTTAAAGTAGTTTGTATTACTTTTTGAGCACTTTTTTTCAAAATTGAATTAATAGTATAAATTGAAGCAAACCTGTTGAAAAATAAACGCCTTAATTATGAACATGTATGAGATTCGTACGAAACATACTAGTATTGTGTATGTCGCTGACTCTGCGTTTTAGAATAAACGATACCTCCATCTCGTCCAACCCCTCGGATTCGCGGCACTGGTTAATTTTTGAAAAGTTAATTTATGTTAAAATATGACTTTCTAGAAGAGTGTATTGGTCACCGAATTTGAAAAAAATTTGCTGAGGCATTTTTGATTTATTGCAAATTTTTAATTTTTATTTGAAACATTCTGTATCTTAGCAACTAAACCGTTTAAGGGTTCATGTTCCTATATTAAAATTCATTAATTTACAAGACCTATTTGGGGTAGAGCGTTGTCGGTTGAATATAGCAACACCCTGTATACATGAATGATATCCACATCAGATACTCTGCAAACATTCTATTAAAATATTTATACTGAGTAGGATTACATCTTTGTTATTAATAGAGATATAATTTTGGTTAAATGGACAATAATGTATAGTATATTATGCTGAATCAGATTCTGCAGAGAAGACTCAAAAATTCCGAAGATATCAGTGAAGACACAAAACACTACGTTTTCGAAAAAGTCTAATATCTCTGTAACTGTGCAAGTTACAAAAAAAATTTTCAGACAAAAGTTGCTTGTTGCGTCTAGGAAAATTTATTGTGATTTTTATTAAAGTAACCACTTTCACGGTTTTCGAGATACTGCTACTAACTTTATTTTTCTAAATAGATCTTTATCTTCTTCATCTTGGATTTTATCATAAAAAAATTTAAATATCCATAACTAATAATTCATATTTGACAGTTTAAAACACTTTCCGTTTGTAGGCATGACAACGTGATGTATTTGTTTTCACGGCCTACTTGATATAATAAAGAAAATTTCCAAATACGCATACCTTAAATTAAGATTGTGACACATCATTAAAAACAAAAAAAAATTAAATTTTTTTCATGATAAAATCCAAGATGGCGCCTATTTAGAAAAATTAAGTAGCAGTATCTCAGTATCTCAAAAACCGTGAAAGTGGTTACCTTAATGAAAATTACAATAAATTCCCCTAGACGCAAAAAGCAACTTGTTTGAGAAATTTTTTTTTCACGGTTACAGAAATATTGGACTTTTTCGAAAACGTTTTGTGTTTTTCCAGATATCTTCGGAAGTACTCGGAATTTTTAAGAATCTGATTCAACATAATAAACTGTACATTATTGTCCATTTAACCAAAATTGTATCTCCATTAATAACAAAGATAGCCATGTAATCCTACTCAGTTTGGGACCACAGTGTGGAAAGAAAGTATCGGATAAATTCAGTAATTCTGTTACCATTAATTTTTTAGAAAAAATGGGTGTAGCGATTTTAATTGTAGGACATATTATTCCAGATGCATTTTGATGTTGTTATGTCATTTATTTCTAAAGTTATGACGTCATCAACATTTTTTTCAAATAGCAACTCCCATTTTTTTATTGATTTTCATAGTTCCATTTATTCTGTTTTTGACGATATAACATCTTTAATACATAACATATGAAAAAAAGCTAAATAAATCTTTAAAATTGTTATTATTATTAAAACTAGTAAAGTTAGCAAAATTACACCAAGTCACCTCTGGGATTCATCTTCTCGTGCATCGCCAATAATGTTATTGATTTTGGTAGTTCTTTATTTATTTCCAGTTATTAACGATGCACGAGAAAATGATCAAAATAATTTTATGTTTAAGACTTCAAGTTTAGACGTAACGATATTTAGCAAAATCAAATTGTTTTCGTTGTTTTCGTGACATCACTATACCTACTATTTTAAATATTACTTTTTTTTAATTCAATTTTTATTAACAATTAACAATTATATTTAGAGCATTTTAATTACAATTAGTTACTTCAAATATTTCGTATGCAAAACAAAAACAAAAATGTAACATGTCGATGTATATACGAAAACAAATAAATAACACATACATTTTCAATTTTATTTTTATTTCCAATATGAATGGCAAAATAGAATTGCATTGATATACATTCTTTCGTAAAATTTCGAATATTTATTCCTTTTTCCGTTAACTTTGTTGTGTACAAATGGCATAAAGCTCACAGCACTACAAACTACTACTATACTTTTTAGACGTTAAAAATTTTTAACTTATTTCTATGTCGTTATCAATGTAATATATCGTAATTTTAAAGTTGTGCAAACTTCTGACGTACTTTTCTTATTTGATTTGAATAGTGGAATGCATAAACAACAAAAGTGATTCAATTTGTATGACTGTTGTAATTGGTTACGCAAGTCCCCCACGTTGGGCGCCAAAAATAAACATGATAATTTAAAAGTCAAATTGACTAAACATTATTGTTTGTTTTTAACTATAGTGATCTTACGTTACGTAAACATAAATGTTGACGAGTTTAATTTAATTTAATCGTAATAGTAATTAACAACATTTTCCGCAGGGTAAACCGTACCCGCGGAAGTTCTGCAAACAATTTTGCGGTTTTCCCAATTGAGAAAACATTACAAACAATAACGGCTACAATTCGAAACTATAGTTACTTAACTTTTTGTAACCCAAATAACCTTTTAATAAATAAATTAATTTTGCGGACTTGTTTGAATAAATACTTCGTATTTAACTTTAATAAAAATGAATCAATTAATTAAATTCATTTTAATTATGTTAATAATTCGATTACCTCTTGGATGTGCATTCAATTTTTCTATATTACCTAATCGATCGTTTGTAGCTTGCATTCGGTTGCAAATTTACCCGCAGACTCTATTTTTTTGAATACACCTCTGCATTGGCATTGTTTGTTGTTTATTTGACCAAAGCATTGTAGCGTATAGTGTATAATGGGACAAATCCAATTGCATTTTCCACGTTGTGTACTTTATTTTATAAAACGTCGTCGTTGGCACTATATCATTGGTGTTCATATTATTGTATTCTAAGGGTAATATATTGCATAGTCTTTTACGTGAAGGGAGAAAAGGAATTTTATTTTCTTTTTGCATGTGGGTAATTGGGATATATTTGCATATTGTATGCGGAAGTGGGTAAAATATCTATGTATTATCGTGATTGTGTAGCTTTAATGTGTGAAATTTAACGTTTGCATTTGGTGCAAGGTGTTCATTATTACGGATATTTTGTCTTTAAATTAAATTAAAGTTGAAGTACAACACAAATTTTATATTACAGTTAGAAATTGTATAAACAATAAAATTAATATTAATCATCATTGTTTGTATGTAAAAATATGCTAATTTATATGCATTTCTGAACTGTGAAATTGTTTTCCAACTAAAAGAGCCACCTTTACTATTTTGTTTGGAGAAAAAAAGCAAAAACAAACTAATTTTTTTTTCTCAAGCGACACTTGTTAATGAAAATTAAATCTTGAAACGTTTTTTTTAATAACGATAATGGTTGGGTTAACGTTCATTTTAAAAACCTTTTTATTATCTTTATGACTATCTAGTTATTTAAAAATTTGACTGACAATTTTTCAAAAAAGCATTTTTTAGTAATTAATTAAACTTATTTTTATCAAAAATTAAATAACCAATTAATTTAAACGTTCAAAATTGATTAAAAAAAACTGTGAAGTCCAGCAATGGAAGACTGACAATGGTCTTCACTTAATCAAACCCCAACAGTTTCATTGAAACAAATTTTGTTGACAGTGATATTTTATTGATGGCTTGACTGTTACTCTGAATTAAGTAGTTCTCTGTGTGTTACTAAGATTGTTATCAGAAAATGGTTTATACGATCCAGGAACGCATCGAAATTGTAAACCAAAATTATGCCAGACACAAATACGTGATGGACCTAATGAATAAATTTATAGAAATAAGATATTTTACTAACAAGAAACGTAATCATGTAGCTGTAACCTCAATCAATAACGAAACGCACTTTACTCTCATTATCAAAATACATAGTCTCGTACAATAGTATATTTTCCACTACTAGCTGTGAAGTGGACAATTATTCCGTCTCCTAGCCAACTGAGAAGTTGAATTTCTCTATTAGTGGTTAATAATTTTTTCTATTGTTGACCTAGGTTAATAATAGACAATTTCAAATTTTTTAGAATCTAAGAATAGTTGTTTAACAAAAACGAGTGAAACATAATTTTGTATATCCAGGAGATTATCTCTAACGTATTTGCTGCTTAAAATTACCTAACACGATAAAATTAGTTGAATAAAAAAATGCCATAAGTTTAAAATTCGCGCCCCTATCCCATAACCGCAAATACATAACCTGAATTTATTTATTTATTGAATATGATGGTAGAATCAGTTTTTTCAGGTTTCCCAAAGGAGATTTAACCAGGCGTGTTAAGATACTTCAAGAATTACAAACATTTGGTTGTAGGTGTTTTGAATGGTTAACAGAATCTAGAAGGTCCGATCTGTTGCATAAAAATGTCGACTCTAAAAACTTAACGAGTATTTGGCAAACACTTGCCATTCCTAAATGAATTACAAGTGTTAATTTCTGAAACCCAATATTCAAATGATGCAAGGTATATTGGCGAAGCAATAAATGCCCGTTAACATCTCTAGCTGTACCAAAACTACTCAAGCTTGCAGCTCAAATACTCTTAGGTAAATAAAATTACGGAGGAACATTCTTAAACTGCAACGTGAAAAGAAAGCACTTTAATTGAAGTTAACATCTTCCAACGATTACTTCCCGAAAGCAGAGCACAAATTGTGACAGCCCAACTGGACTTAAAAAATAAACCACTAAGAAGCAGGAGATATACAGAGGAATACAAACAATTTTCACTAAAATTATATTTTACGAGCCCCAAAATGTTAATTTTAAAGTAGGTTTTAAATTTTTTGCCAGCTGAAACTGCTACGTGATCATGGTTAGTTATATATAAACAGTTAAACAACCCTTGTGCTACATCTTTACAAATACGATGTGCAAAGGTGACAAATTGAAGTCGATAGTATTAAACTGCATAGAAAAGCTACAACTACCTTACCTTCTCGTAAACGATAAGAAAATCTATTATTTCTTCGATGTCCCTTATTTATTGAAGTCGATGCAAAATAACTTGATTAAATACGATATAATCTTTAATAACAAAAAAGCATCTTGGAAAGACATTAAAAATTTCTACATGTCAGACAAATCTAAACCGCTGCGATTGGCTCCTAAATCAACCAATTTACATTATACTCCGAATAATTTTCAGAAAATGAAGGTGGAATATACGACACAAGTGTTTAGTGAATCAGTTGCAGTTGGTTTATCAACGTATGTAGCTTTTAATGCTTTTTGATTTATTTGCATTCCTGTGCTACTTGATTTTTACAAGAGAAATGTTTATTTTTTATTTTTGGCTTAAATTTGGCTAGTAGTGGAAAAAATAGTATATACACCATAGTTGTGAAGTCCATTATTGCCTTAGCACCGCCCCTCGCGAAATAAGGTTCGTAGACAATAATGGACTTCACAACCATAGTGTATATACTATTTTTCCACTACTAGCCAAATTTAGGCCAAAAATAAAAAATAAACATTTTTCTTGTAAATATCAAGTATCACAGGAATGCAAATAAATCGAAAAGCATTACAAGCTGCATACGTTGATAAACCAACTGCAACTGATTCACTAAACACTTGTGTGATATATTTCACCTTCATTTTCTAAAAATTAATCGGAGTAAAATGTAAATTAGTTGATTTAGGAGCCAATCGCAGCGGTTTAGATTTGTCTGACATGTAGAAATTTTTAATGTCTTTCGAATATGCTTTTTTGTTATAAAAAATTATATCATATTTAATCAAGTTATTTTGCACAGACTTCAATAAATAGGGGACATCAAAGATATAATAGATTTTCTTATCGTTTACGAGAAGGTATGGTTTTCCCGGTGATACATCTATTCTTTTAATTAGGTTTCGAAAATTTTACTACTACCCTAACATTGGCACCGCATTGTCGTTGTAGCTTTTCTATGCAGTCTAATCTATCGACTCTAATTTGTCACCTTTACATATCGTATTTGTAAAGATGTAGCACAAGGGTTGTTTAACTTTTTATATATAACTCTAACCATGATCACGAAGCAGTTTGAGCTGGCAAAAAATTTAAAACCTACTTTAAAATTAACATTTTGGGGCTCATAAAATATAATTTTAGTGAAAATTGTTTGTATTCCTCTGTATATCTCCTGCTTCTTAGTGGTTTATTTTTAAGTCCACTTCGGCTGTCACAATTTGTGCTCTGCTTTCGGGAAGTAATCGTTGGGAGATGTTAACTTCAATTGAAGTGCTTTCTTTTCACGTTGCAATTTAAGAATGTTCCTCAGTAATTTTCTTTACCTAAAAGTATTTGCGATATAAGCTTGAGTAGTTTTGGTATAGCTAAAGATGTTAACGGACATTTATTGCTTCGCCAATATACCTTGCATTATTTTAATATTAGGTTTCAGAAATTGACACTTGTAATTCATTTAGGAATGGCAAGTGTTTGCCAAATACTCGTTAAGTTTTTAGAGTCGACATTTTTATGCAACAGATCGGACCTTCCAGATTCTGTTAACCATTCAAAACACCTACAACAAAATGTTTGTAACTTACTTAAAATTCTTCATGTAACTTAACTCGCCTGGTTAAATCTCCTTTGGAAAACCTAAAAAACTGACTCTACCATCATATTTAATAAATAAATAAATTCAGGTTATGTATTTGGGGTTATGGGATGGGGGCGCGAATTTTAAACTAATGGCCTTTTTTTATTTAAATAATTTTATCGTGTTAGGTAATTTTAAGCAGCAAATACGTTAAAGATAATCTCCTGGAAATACAAAATTATGTTTCACTCGTTTTTGTTAAACAACTATTCTTAGATTCTCAAAAAATTAAAATTGTCCATTCAACAATAGAAAAAATTATTAACCACTAATAGAGAAATTCAACTTCTCAGGACCAACGTTTCTAGAATACTTCGTAGACATAAATTCCACTCGAACAAAGTTAATTGTGGAACTAAACTTATTACAAAATAAACATGTTTTTCAACAGGATAGAGCACCTCTACATTATGCAGTTGAAGTTTGTCACTGTTTAAATAACCGATTTCCAAATAATTGGATAGGTAGAAGGGAGTCTTATAGGTCTCAGGTCACCTAACTTGACCTCACGCTATTATTTTTGTGGGGATATCTACAACAGAAGATTTATGAGTCGTAACCAGCATTGTTAAAGAATATAGAGACTCTGCCTTCAGATCACTCCCAAAGCCCTTTGAAATGTGAGATGAACTGTAGAAACTTGGTATGTTAAAAAACATTTAAAAAATATTCCTTATTATTCCAGTCGTCTTCTTCCAGTCCTTTTTTGTCAATTGTTTGGTGTACGTATTTTTTCCATTTGACGGCTGGACATCCTCTTCTCCTTTTACCTCGTAGCTGCCATTCTAGTATTTTCTTTAGCCACCTTTCTTCTGTCATTTGTTGAACGTGTCCGAACCATCTTATTGCTTTTTATTCTCTTTTGTGAAGTTTTTATTCCAAATTGTCCCATGCAAGGTTTTTATAGCTCTTCTTCTATTTATTATATTTTCTTGTATGTCATCTTGTATTTTTTCCTGTATTTGTAAAAATTGTTTCTAAATATCTATATTTCTTGCAGGCTTTGATCGTGCCTTCTTCTATTTGTATATTGTTCGTTCTTTCTTCCACACACATGTACTCGCCCGCATTTTCTGTACCTGGTTTCGAGTGCTTGTTTGATATACAAAGTGTTGCTATATTCGACCGACAACACTCTACTCCGGAGAAGTCTTATAAATTGGTAAATTTTGATATAGGAACATAAACTCTTAAACGGCTTAGTTACTAAGACACAAGGTGTTCAAAGTTTAAAATAAAAATAAAAAATTTTTTTTTCAACTTTTGTCACCAATATGCTTTTCAGGACATATTTTGACATAAACTAACTTTTCAAAAATTAAACCAGTAGCGCTTTATAAGGGTTAGTAACATCTTTTACCCTCTATTTTTTACACCACTGGAGCAAATAATTTTTTTTAAATTCTTTATTCATTTTTGATCGAAAAAGAAATAACATTTTAAGGTGCTAAAATGAACGATCTTGAAGATATTTGCTTCTAAACAAAAATCTCGAAGGACTGACATATTTCAAATTATTTGTGCAGTGCAGTGTGCTCGTCAGCGTTTTGCTAAACAATGCTTCAATACATACTAATAATTCGATTAACCGTAAATTGTTCAAGAAGTAATACAAACAATTTAGAGCCATTTTTGGCTACAAAAGCAAAATATTAATTAGTAGTGATTCCTGCGTGTGTGGTCCGATGGAAACTGTTTCATTAGGTGGATCTAAATATTTCTTGCCATTCGTTGATCATCACTCAAGAATGGGATTCGTTTATATTATGAAAACAGAAAATGAAGTGTTTGGATATTTTAAACAGTTTAAGCACGCGTTGAGAACTACACTAATCAAAAAATTAAAATTCTCAAGTCAGATCAAGGTGGAGAATTCTGTCTAAATGACCTAGAAAAGTATTTGAAAGATTGTGGAATCAGAAAACAAACAGCTACACGCCCGAGCAAAATGGTATGTGTAAACGGTTTAATACAACAGTGGTTAAAAGGCCAAATGTTTGCTATTTGAAGCCGAGATGACAAGGTTTTTGGGCTGAGGCTAAACACACAGCTGTATATTTGCAAAACAGAAGCTTAGTGGCTGGTTTAAAAGAAAACACCTTACGAAATATGGCACAAGAAAATGCCAGATGTAAGTAATTTGAGAGTTTATGGAAGTACTGTTATGGTGCATCTACCAAAACTAAAACGTCTCAAATGGGATAAAAAAAGTTACAAAGCATATTTTAGTTAGTTACAGTGACAACATCAAAAGCTATAGACTGTACAATCCTACGACTAAGACAATCACAACAAGCACATATGTTTGAAAGGATGAAAACAACAGTTGCTCCTGTAGAAGTGCCAGTGACAGTGGGAGGCTCACAGATAGAAGAAAAACCTCAAATAGAAGAAAAATAGAATTTTCAATGCCAAGTAATAGTGAAGAATAGTGTGATGAACAGGGCGTGACAGTGATTATATACCAGAGGAAGATATAGCTGAGCCAACGGTTCAAAGGCAATCTAAACGATTAAGAAAACCAAAGATGTTGGATGACTATGTCACGTATATGAGTAGTGCAAGTCAAAGTGGAATTGATGTGACTTGTGATCCAATGACATATAATCAGGCAGTTTCGAGGTCTAATAGAGCGAAATGGTTAGAGGTCATACAGAAAGAACTGAAATGTTTTGAAGAGAATTAAGTATGGGACTTGGTGGATACTCCGGACACTGATAGTATTGTAGGCTGCAAGTGGGTATTCAAAAAAAAGGAAAATTGTGATAATCATATGACATACCGAGCAAGAGGCTAGAGACTTTACTCAGAGGTATAGTGTAGATTTTAATGAAACTTTTTCTCCTGTTGTACGTCATTCAACATTAAGAATATTGCTTGCGTTGTCAGTTAAGTTAGATCTTGAAATCACTCATTTAGATGTAACAACTACATTCTTGAATGGTCAACTAAAGGAAACAGTTTACATGCAGTTGCCAGAAGGCTTAGAAACTATTAATTGTGGAAATAAGGTTTTGAAATTGAATCAAGCTCTATTTGGTCTAAAGCAAAGTTCACGGGTATGGTATCAAAAAGTTGAGGTTGTTCTAAAAGAATTGAATTACAAAAAAACTCAATTTGAACCTTGTATGTTTACAAAAATTAAAAATAGCTTGATGATCATAATAGCTCTATATGTTAATGATTTTTTTTTTATTCTCTAACAATAAGATGGAAACGGATTTGTTAAAATCTCAGCTAGGTTTAAAACTTAGAATAAAAGATTTGGGTAAAATTAGATACTGCCTTGGAAGCAGAATTACAAGAGAGAAAAACTCTATTTTGTTAGATTAAGATCAATATATCAATCAGATTTTAAAAAAGTTTCAGATGATTAATTGTAAGGATATTGCAAAACCGATCGAGACAAATATTAAGTTTTCATATCAACAACTAGTGGGTAGTTTAATGTATTTAGCTGTATTGACAAAGCCTGACATTGCCTATGCGGTCAGCTATCTGTCGCAACTGAATAATTGTTTTGATAAGACACATTGGGAGAATGTCAAACGAATCTTGACATATTTACAGTGTACAAAATCTTATGGATTGAAATTTTTTAAAACTGATACACATTTGACAAGTTATGTTGACGTCGATTGGGCTGGAGATAGAACACATTGTAGATCTTTTACAGGATTTGCTTTTAAAGTTTCTGGATCATTAATTTTATGGAAAAGTAGAAAAACAAAAACCGTGGCATTAAGTAGTACTGAAGCAGAGTACAAGGCTACACCTGAAGCTTCTAGAGAGCCATGTATATTAGAAATTTAGTTCATGAATTGACAGGAGCATGCGAGCCTATTGTCCTTTTCAATGATAACCAGAGTGCACAAAAGTTGGCTTTGAATCCAGTTTTGCACATGAGATCAAAGCATATAGATGTACGGCATCACTTTATCTGAGAAGCGATTACAAATAACCTGGTTATTTTATAGTATTTACAGACAACTGATATGCCTGCGGATGTGCTAACAAAAGGCTTAAATTTTTTTATTTAAACACAGTGGCACCACAGCAAAAGCCAATTATGGGCGGGAACAGCATAATACAAAACTAAAAACGAATCCAATAATATAAATGTAAAAGTAATTAGACGTAGGTAGTACAGATATAATCCAAAACAAATAAAAGTAGTAACGTTAACGTTAAACGAGGTAGATAAGGTAAATCGATTAACCAACTAAGGAGTCGCTACTGAATGATTTTATCTTGGTTATGGACGTAAGAAAAACAGCAAATTTACGTAGAGTACTGCTGCTGCATACCGAGAAAATAGGAGATGACTCCAACACACGCGTACGAGGAGTGGATAGAACAACGAGATCCAGGTCGAGGAACGGAAAAAAATAATTTTGCCACAATTCAGGACAATCGATAAGGTAGTAAATAAGTTTGTGTAGAAAGGAAAGAGAAGAAGTGGCGCGACGACTACTTAAATCAGAAAGGTTGAATCTAGCCAAAAGATCAGATTGCGGGAAACCTCTAGGAGGGTAAATCCCATTAACGTGATAAACTAGAAATTTTAAAAATTTGCGCTGAATGTTCTCCAAGGCGTGGATATGAACCTAATACGTAGAGTTCTAAACTACCGAGGCATACTCCAGCCGAGTATGAATGAGGGTTCTGTACAGAAAGAGAGGTAAGTCAGCGGTGTAAAAATCTCTAGAGTTTCTGATAATAAAATCAAGAGTTTTATGTGAAGATAAAACAATAAATCAAATGTGCAAACTAAAGGACAGAGACAATTCAAAAGTGACACCCAGGTCTTTAAAAGCGCAAGAGCGAGTAACGGAGACGTTGGAAAAAGAATAGTTAAAAAGAATTAGGGACTTTGTTTTGGTATAAGAAACGATGTGACATTTAGAAACGTTTACATCTAAGTGGTTAAACCGACACAATTTATCAAAAAGATCAAGCCTTTTCTGAAGCACAAGAGCATCAGACATATCACGTATTACCTAAAATATCTTCATGTCATCCGCATACAGTAGGCAATGATAATCAAGAGTAGGTGCGACGTCATTGACAAAGATATTGAATAATAGGGGGCCAAGAACAGAGCCTTGAGGTACACCCAAAGGGACACTTGAGACACGCCGACCGGAAGCCAAGCAACCATCACATAGGTAACTCATGAGTAATTGTACTAAGTTGTTACTTAAACCAAAAGTGGAAGTTTCAAAATGAGAATCTCATAGTTCAACCGATCGAAAGCCTTACTAAAATCGGTGTACACAACGTCGACCTGGAAACCAGAATCTAATAATTCAGCAAGAAACTGGTACATAACAGTTAAATCGGTAATTGTGGAACGCCTTCTAATAAAGCCGTGTTGACAGCTGTGAAGTTTTTGGGAGATTCTAGAAGCGATGTGGTTATATAAACAAAATACGAAAAGTAAGTTGCAAAAATTTAGATTTTTGAACACGTTTGGAGGTACCGCCAGAAAGGGTCAAGGCATATTCGGCAAAGTTATAATCGCCCAACACAACGAGATCAAGTCAATGGGTAATATGAAGTAGCTCCAGTGTCTCAAACAGTGTGTTCGCGTGATCATAAAACACAATTTGGGGGGAAAAGTTTGGAATTATTGAAAGAGTCGCTTAACCAAGTCTCAGTAATGACAAAAATATCGATATAAGAGATAGAGGAAACACCGTTGAGAAATTTGTTTTTTTAGTGTTAAGGCCCCTAACGTTTTGATAGTAAATGTAGACAGAAGCGGAAAAAATATAAGATAAAAAACAGTCTGGAGAGTTGGCGGGAGAAGCGGGTAATTGTATCCGGAGCCTACCAAATCTGCTTTTAAATCAGTCAGCTTTTTGACATAAACAGGACAGTTCCTAACCCAAGCAGCGTAATCAGGTTTAATGTTAGGCAGAATCTTGCTAAGACTACAGCAATTAAAACACTTCATAAAATCAGATTTACAGTCACCAATAGAATGTTGTTCAGCACACTTAGGGCATACGACTTATGGTAGCGGCAAGACGAATGGTGGAATCCGCAACAATTGAAGCATGGAAAACTACTAATGCATCAAACACATGGCAAAAATCGTACCCATTAAATATATGTCTAGCTGGAAGAGCAAATCTGTAAGCAGCAGCGTCAACCTGTAAGACACTCTGAAATGAGCTTTTGTTCTTCCTAAGAGGGTTGACCGAGATACATTTGATACTGAAGGAACCAAATATCAAGATTTTGTACACCAGCCAACTTAACAATGGTCTCCAGGCTGTGCAACTTAGTCATCCCAGTGACTCTTATGCGGGGATGAAGCTTGGTGGGTTCCGTCACTTGGTAGTATTCTGAAAGGTTGACGGTCGCCATCTGTTTCAATTTCCCGGCGCTGTCATTAGAAGAACAACTAACGAGAATACCACCCCCAGCAGTATATGTTTCACACCGATGACACCTAAGCCAGAAGATATGGGGTCCACGGTACGTAAAAAATCAGCCTTAGTAGTAGAATTACTCTTCTACCTTTGCACGCTTTTGGTCAACATTCAAACATTTGGGGATCCATTTTGCAGCAATTTTTCTCATGTCCAAATTGACGTGAACCATATGATGAACGCATTCGTATGAAATATTCAGTGCTTCAGATATCCGTTTTAGCCCAATTCGACGGTCTGATAAAATCATGTCATGAACTGCATCGATATTTTCGGGGACTGACACAGAAACTGGCCTTCCCGATCGGTCATCATCTTCAATGAAAAATTTACTTCTTTTGAAGCTTGCATTCCAATTTTTCACGGTCGCATACGAAGGACATTGATCACCAAGGGTATTAAGCATATTTTTGTAAATCTGCTTACCTCTTAACCCTTTTAAATACAGGTACTTGATGATGGGTTGATACTCCAATTTTTCAATTTTCACAATTTCGGTGTACATCTTTTTTCATTTAATTTGTTGCGTGACTCTGGTTTACTGTTTTGACGTCAAACTTTACACTGACACTTCTAATAAGTTATTGTTCGTTGCTATGGTAACGCAATATTTTGTTTATGCAAGGAACTGGTCTAGGCTAACTAGACATCAATACATCTTCGTAAATGATCTTTGTAAATTAAAAACTTATCTAAAATTACTACCAGATAAACTGAGTTAAAATTATGGTTTAACTTTTGTATTATTAAAGATACCGTTAAGTTTTCTCTATTACTTAAATGAAAACAAAAAACCTCTGTCTTTTTAAGAATGAGGCATAATCTCCATTTTTTGAAATTATTTTCCATAATACGAAAATCATCAGATAGCTTTCTTTCAATTTCGAAAAAATTCGAATGTTAAAATAAAATTGCCATATCATCGGCGTAGACGAATTTCCGACATTGTTAATAAGGAAGATCAGAAATATATACATTAAAAAGGAATAGGTGCAAGAACCGATCCCTGTGGAAGACCATTATTTAAAAATCTAAATTTACCGCTTTTATCTCCAACAAAACTGTAAACTTCCGATTAGATAAAATATTCTCAATAAAAAAAATAAATTTAGAACAAAGAATAACGTTACACAATCTTTTCACACGATACTGTGTGCAGCAGTTAAGTCCAAAAGACAACTTCAGTTTTAAGTTTCTTCTGAAAACCAACTTCGATATGCGTAGTTAATTTCAACTAATCAAAATCCTGCTTGTTCAACTCTTCAGTTAATGGATTAATTCTTTGAAAAATCGATCTTTCCAAAACCTTATAAATTACACTTAACAAACTTATTGGACTATAAGAAGTGGGATCTGTAGGAGATTTATTTTTCTTTAGAATTGCCACGACTTTATATTTTTTTAAATCAGTTGGTATTCTAAATATCATTGAGAAACATAAATAGCCACTTCAAACAGTAATTTCCCAAATTTTTTAGAAATTCTGGATGTATTCCATCAAACCCAGCAGCTTTTTTTGATTTGGTCTTTTTTAACGCATGTTTTAGTTCTACTACAGTAAAAGGTCTAGATATGTCTTCTGAGATAGGTGTAAATTTTCTTTTCTTTTGTAGACATTTTCTCATCTTGGTTATAATCGATTTCTTCACTTTTACTGGGTTTGAAACATCAACCAACCGAGAAGCAATAGAATTGTTTTAGCAGATTGATTTGTAGAACCTAATTTATTTCAATGAACAAGTTGTCAATTGAATAAAAAAATTTCTTTTTTTTCTCAAAAATATGAGTTATTCATTCTCTCCCCGTCTACATGACCTGCATTTTTTTGACAAAATTTCAAGATAAATAGTGTATGCCTTTTATCTTATCGTCTTTCGATTTAGATTTAAATAAAATGTAGTTAATAAAACGTATCAAAATATTTGTTTATTTTCTACAAAACACAATAAAATACGACACAAAAAAACCTAAAACAAACCGTAGAGATTGAAGACGATAATAAAATGGAAAACTTTTTCAGTGTCCTTGTATAGAATCAACAAAATACTCGCGTTGGAAACGATTTTAATCCTTTTTCATTTCCTTCTATGTCTGAAAATGTATTTCTTATTAAGAAATTGAGTTGTAGTAAGAGTCTGTGCGGGTTTAAACTTGCACGGAAACACTTACTTATATGAAATGAAAACAGAATCTGAGTGTAGATTTTAAGTTTCTGTGTACGCTGTTGTACTATTGCTATATGTTTATGGTTGCAGAAATGATACTTAATTTCGCATTATTTACCAACATGAGCGACAACAAAAAAAAACCTTGTATAATACGCATCTCGTTCCTTTTATAGAGTTTGGAAACTCAATTTGCGTATCTGTAGTCCTCGAGTTGATGGATTCTTGATGATCCCTTTCTTGGCTGCATCCGGATGGTAGCTGCAAACATTCGGGATTTATTGGAGGATGACTATAAATTCTAATTTACACATTGCTGATGCTATTTCTATGGAAGTCGCAACGCTACCGAGCTTCACGTTTGGGTAATTTGCAGTTCGGTTCGGTTTCGATCGTAGAAATTGAAGTTTATTTAATTACAAAGATAATGTGGTGTAATATAACCTAGGGGGGTGATGGTTTACAACCATTTTGATAAACTGTAATTATGTTTCGTTCACACATGCTGCAACCACTATGGATCGAACAAAACCAATATCGGATTAAAATGCATTAATTTATATATTTTATTAATACGTCGTCGTGTCGGAAAATTCGCAGACAACGACTTTAATTATATTCTTGAGTAATGGATCTTAACGGATATGCACTTCTTTATATAACTTCGTAACTTCTTTTTATAAAAGAACTGATGAGTTTTCTTTCATTTTTTTTTCTTCTGTTCGCCACTTTTTTTCATTTTTAAGATTGCGATTTTTGACGCTGAATATTACGATTCGTTTACTTGCGTTTGTGATAGATTGCGATGCCTCGATTCACAACAATATCGTTTAGATTGAAAGAGAACAACGATAGGGAAAAAACAAGAAAATAATTATAGCTATCGGAGTATTGTTTCACTTAAGCGAATGTTAAATAAGCGATGAAATTGTAGTATTGTTTCGTAATTGGGTCGTTTTAATAATTTGACGCATAAACATAAAATTAAGTGTTGGCCATTACGATTACACGGTTTTTTAATTCACAATACGTGTACGCGTTTAACCTAGGTGGTATTTAAACACGGGATTAAAACGTATTGCAATCTGAGAAATGTGTGACATTAATTTCCATTTTTGTATAATTTTAAATGAAAATGTCGTCGCGAAGTTTCAGAACAGAACAGACTTATGTGATGCTTAAAAAAAGTAATACTTCAATATTTTAAATAATATTGACTAGTTTCGACTTTAAAATAATCGTGGCTAAATCTAATACACATATACAGAACAAAGATGCTGGAAAAATTTTGTCTCTCATTTTAATAAAAGGATATAAATTTCAGGACAAAACACATTTTATTGTATATACATTTAGTCAAATAAGAATAATAGTAATCCTCACTTTGTTACTGTATGTTGTTATCAAAATAATAATTTAAATAACAAAGACAAAAACCTACCCGTAGCTCTACCAGTCGAAGGGGGATCGTGGGTGTATTTAGTAGTGATTAAATCAAAGGCTTTCACAAGTAACAAATAGGGTGCCAATTAGCAACGCTAAACTCAGGAAAAAATCGTTAAACTGTGGAGATATAATTTTTGTAAAACAACTATACCAATTATAGACAGTTATTAAAATCCACAACAAATGCGTGTAGGATTGTAAACAATACTAGTCATTGTAGAAACACTTAAAATAGTAATTTAGTAATAACCGTTCTATACGATGCAGGGTGGTCGCCCAATAAATAAATAATCAACGGAAAAACAGATAATTGAATCTTGAAGAGCTCACACAAATAAAAGTGACTTTCTTGACGTTAAATATTAAAATCTTACGTTACGTACCGGTAATCAACGATAAGTCTAAAAGTAAACTAAAAGGCGCCAACGTATGATACTAATTCTTTAAAGAACTTTCAAATCACATCAATTAAATATAAAGCGCAAGAATTAGGTAGGTAAATTCATTTCAGAATACAGATACAACCGCGTTTTGAATAAAATAATAACTAAGAGCATGAACTATTTTAACTTATCTGGTTTATCGATAATTACGATGAAGAGTAGTCGGTTCGTATTCCAAAATAGATGAGTAGTAACCTAGATAGGTAGAAAAACATAGCAAAAACAAGAACGCCCTCCGCTGGATATATAGATAAGTCCAGAGGTCAATCAGTTTATCTTCGATTGACTGGACAAAGAGCGGGTTCCCAAAAAGTAGGTAGATAATAAACAACCATGTGAAGTAATGTTGATGTTATCTCTCAATTAATCAACCATGATTAGACAAATTGTCTCGAATTCATTTATTGCAATCAAAGATTACCCAGTAGATATTCTAAAGCTGGAGGACGTGATAAGATAGCGAGAAAATTCAAATCCAAGAAATGGAACACTAAACTGCAGCATCTATTTAACAAACAGAAAAACACCAAAAACTGCACAAAACAACTTTACTCGGACACGTGTTTTAATAGCTAAGTTATCATAATCAGCCTATACTGAGGCTGATGATGATGGCTTAGCTATTGAAACACGTGTCCGAGTAAAGTTTTTTGGTGCAATTTTTGGTGTTTTTTTGTTTGTTAGAAAATTCAAACTTCACAATAGTTATAAATCAAAAAATGTGCGGCGTAAAAGATGCTGTTGAAAAAAACTTGTTCGTGTGATTTACAAACACTTCAAACCAAATTTTGTCTATATACAGAGTGTCTCTAACCTTTGGATAAAAATAGGATATATTATAAACTGAACATTTTGGTATGCTATGCGTTTCGGGCCTGCATTAGTTCTTTATGACCGAAAACGGTACTGCTTGGTAGGATCCTAGTTACCAGTCTCGTTGTACAACACACTTCAGAAATATTTGAAAAATTAAATAAAATTTTCTGCGCAGGTGTCATGTCTGCATTAAATTTTGTTTCCTTATGTTACGGTAATGTCTTTCTATTACAGGTACATTGTTTTTGCAGTAAATAATAAAAACTTTATGAAATATAGTTTTTTTCAAATTAAACATGAAGTATGGGTTCACAGCCATAGGTCTCTTATATAAAAAGTTTTTAATTTATATATTCAATTTCGACCCGAAATGTTAGAGACACCCTGTATAATACATTATAATGAAAGAAACAAATTTGATTTGAAGAATTTATAGAGAAACCCTTGGATAGATCAATTATTATTTTTAACTGGGAAAATTTTGATCTACAAATTGTTACAGTGAGAAGGTAGAATTGTACCCGCTTCTGTCAGAAAGAGGGTTCGGTTAAGACCAATAATAAAATGACGTAAAGATATTTAATATTAAGGGCGCCAAGATCTTATAGCCTAAGAAAAAGAAACTAACGACGAACCACTCGCTAGTATTAATTCTGCACCGTACAAAAACTAGAAGTAATTAAGATGAATTAAGTTTATAAGACAGAAAACGCAGCTTACCAATAACATGTATAATCACATACAAAAACAATGTATAAAAGACAATTCAATATTACAGTAATTATTACACAAAATTTCAAATGATCTGACAAATTACGTGCAGTACGTCACTGTTTAATTCGCGTAGTTCATTTGTAACCTGTAAATGGTCAACTATGGTTATAGGCAATGTAGAGAAATAATGTGCCAATGAGTTATGTAAGTAATTAGCGTTGTAGTATAAGATCGTAGCTTTTAATTCGTTTATGAATATTAAGAGGCAACAAGTCGCGATGGATCCTAGACAAACCGTGTACCGAAATAATAAAAAGCCTACAAACTGCGAAGTAAAGAGATGTTCCCAAACAATATACTCTTACAATACTCGTAAAAAAATTAGCTGAAGGCATACGACACACGAGACTAATTTAACGTACCGAGCAATGTTCATGATAGCGAGTTAAAAATGTAAGACGCAAAATCACCATGTGTTGAGGGTACGTTAGTATTGACAACGCACGAGTGTTAGCGTTTAAAGTCTAATTTTTCAGAGATGCGACACTCCCGAGATAATAACATAAAAGATCAGACCTTTACGATGACAACCCCCAGAGTATTTTAGTTGCATATATATCTTGGCGACTACCCCCACAGTGGTATGCAAAACTCGGCCGCTTGTCAAGTAGCAGTTGTCACTACGTTGTCCATGACATCGCAGCAACCGCATCAAAACGAAGATTTAGAGTAGTTGGAAAGAACTGCGACTACGTTGAAGTAAGACAATAGGGAAAGTCTACAAAGAAGAAGGGAAAAAAAGCCTGCATAGGTTTCGTCAAAAAGTTCACAAATTTCCCTTTTATGGGAGTGCTCAAGTATTGAGTTGTGTTGTCCCTCACTGGATGTTGTCCATTTTAAAGAAACCAACTCCAAAAATTCCCCATGGCTTCAGAATAAACGACAAAGCGCAGCAAAACTTTTCGTGAAGCAAAAATAGCGTCACCCACAAGAAAGATGATTAACGGAAACGGAAATCGGTTATTAATTAGGAATTAAAATCCTTAAATCGACTACCAATCAAAATCCTAATAACGCGAGAAGTTTTTGAAAACATATTTGCACCTTAGAATGGAAAGTTGCCTATTTGACTGGATTATTACTTGATATCCATTTGTTTTTAGCCAAAATTGCATGTTTAACGTTACAAAATGCCAAAAAAGGTTGTCTTTATTAAATAATACACCCCGTATATTTTTGAATATTTGGATTTGTTAAAAATTCTAGTTTTTTTGTGTATAATATTCTACATCTACGTTGAATTATTTTAACGACTAGATCAAAAAAATATCAAGTTTTTAAATACGACTGATATTGATACTTATTAATATGACAATGTTTATAACCACGAGCAAAGATGCCGTAGATAACTTACATAAAATTCAAAATTTTTTGATAATACATTGATCACTATTAAAAATATCTTATTGCTATTAGATACCGACAATCAGTAGGGTCAAGTGTGAAAATTAGATGCTGGAAATTTCGTTATTTTAATTTTAAACGCATATGTAAAATTACAAAATGCAATGATCATATGTCAATATTTTGAAAACAGTTTAATGTATGTATAGAAAATTGTAAGAATGGGGGTTAATGGGTTCGAATTTCTGTAGATTTTTAACCAAAACAATAATTAAAATTTTGCTAAAAAAATCATTATTGCCATTGGAAGGTTGTATCCAACGCAGCGATTTTTAATTTTTGTTTTCCGAGCGTATATAAACGTGAGCACGGTAAACACTGTTAGCGTCGGTACTACCTAAAAAAGCTTCTTTCAAGCTCCTCGTTACGACCTAGTCAGGTAATTAGCTGCTGGTTGTGTTCAGTGAACGAACTATTTTTGGCTCCGCATAACAAAAAAAAACGATAATTTTACACTAACAATAAAACTTTAATTCTCAGAGAAAAAATTTTTTTTTATTAAATGTGGAATAAATTTTAAAATAACATAATGGATAAAAAAATCCTTTACATCAAAATATTCAAATCAAGGTCAACATTTATTACACAAAAATACGGTAGTTGTTTTGTTAATATCATACATGTTTCAACATAATAATGAAAAATTTTTTGAATTAAATTGATTTAAAATTACCCGGGAACTTACCACCAAAATACCTGAACTACAACCTCACACAAAAACAGGAATCGCTAGTTTGTTTTTTAATTCCGTTGTAAATGTTTAAAAATTAAGATCAATATTTACTAACTGTAACACCTCAATTTTAAGGAGTTTTGACTTCTTTTATTTAAGAACATTTACTTGTAAATATAATCACTGAAAAATTTATTGTTTTATTAAACATTTAAATCTAGGTCAACATTTAGTATACCTTAATAAATCGATAGTCGTTTTTTCAAGCTAACAATTAAAGCACAACTCTAGGAAGTAAACAACATTTTTGACCTTTGAATGGAACAAAAAATATTATAAACCTATTTTTATGAATGTTTTAAGAAAAGATTAACATTTATTACAAAAAAAATTGACGGTCGTTTAGTTAATTTCTACGTGGAAAAGAAATACAATTTGAAATAAATTATCAGCTATAATATTCCAAATGCATCGCTCTTTCCAAAAACTTTTTTGAGTGGAAGCGAGTGCGATTGCATTGTCAGCAATGCACATAATAGAAGGGTGCAAATATCTTGTTCATGATTTTATAGAAAACACAACGAACACTGATGAAACTTCCGGACATGTGGAATACAATCCAGTTATTCTCAAAACAAATAATTACAAAATTTATAAATTTGCCCGATCAAGTAATTTTTAAAATTCTTAAAGAGGGAGATAAATATGTGAAAATTTACAGGTGAGTGTAGGGTGAGACGGAATAACAAGTACAACAATGGAAAAATAAGTGAAAAAACTTATATAAAAGTGGCAGACAGGTTTGACAAAAAGAAGAGGTTTTAATAACACTATCCTATGCGGATGATAAGGTAACAATCTCTTCGTACACTTCTGAGGAGAGAAGGGGTTTCTAAATTTTTAAATAATAAAATTTACCAAAATGAGATGTAAAGTAATCGGACAAATTCTTACCTAATAATTGGTCTACTCTCATATGGTATAGATGTTGTTTTCGGATGCCATTACATTTTAATTTCTTGCTCAGAATGTAAAAAAACTCAACGATAGGTAGATTAGTCCAAAACACGCATCATTAAGAAATATAATTTATTTCTCAAACAAGAGTTAACAACGGATTCAATATAAATGAAAAGTAAATAACTTTTATTAAAGTTAATACGTGAAATGTAAAACTAAATATTTTAAAGGTAAATAGAAATAAGAATTGGATCTATTTCCTTTGCAGGGAGATACATATTTAATATTAATTTATATTTCAAATAAAAGGTTACCCGCAATCACGTTATTTAACAAAAGCGTTAAAACAATTTAGGCAAATAAAGTACTTAATATTTAAACGTAGACAAAAAAAAAGATGTTGTATTAACAAAAAATTGTAGATAGCGGCGTTATTCGGGCCGTGCGTTGACCTTCCTCCGATAAGATAAGCTGAATTTTGCCGTTGGATTTCAGGGATAGATTATTAAATTGATAAATGGTTTCTTAATAAAAATCTTTGGTGATATCCTCAAAATCTTACATGAGTGATATAAGTTTGTCACAATGCACGATACGAAATGTAGTTAACGGTAAGATAAAAACTCAAGATAAAGGTAGAAGAAAAAGACGTAAAAGGTATAAAAGACCCTAAAGCAAAGTAACACAATTAAATAAAGAAAATGTTAACAAAAATAAGCTTACCAAAATAAATTTTGGGTCTTTTTAATGAGGAAACAGTACATCACGTCCACTTCAAAAAAATGCTAACCATCAAGATAGCGTTAAAAAGTTCATACAGGAACTCCGGTGTGTTCGGCGAAGAGTGAATCCCTGCATTTTATAGATATAAATAAATGCAGAAAACACATACGGAGTGAATTAAAGAAAAATATGTACACTTTCCACTACAAAATATGTACATTACAATCGTTCAATGTAATACGAAAAATTAATGAAAGATAAAATAAAAGTTACAACGTAACAACATACTAGTCATCTTCACTGAGATGGAGGAAGAGATACAGAAGATAATAAATGCGATAAAAAAAAGATTGGTCGTAAATGTAGGAAAACAAAAATAATAATATTTAAGAAGAAAAAAAGAATTGGGGAAAAAAATGATGGAAAGGGATCAAAAAGTAGATAAACATAAATACTAGTAATATAGTAGGGCAATTGTGGAAGCTGGAAAAACGTGATTTTGGAAAAGAGAAAATTGTTGTTCGAAAGTCTGATGATGTACGTCGCAAAAATTTGGAGGTAGAAAGAATGGGAAGAGCTAAAGGATACAAGAAAGATATTAGACATAGAGACAAAATTTGGAGTAAGAGCAGAAAAGATTTGAGAAAATAATGGACAATAGAAAAGATTTTGTATAAATGTTGGAAAGAGATTAAAAATTTAAATCACGGAGAAAAAGAAAGAAAAACATTATAGAAGAGAAAAGTAAGAAAGTTAAGAAGAAAAGGAAGAAGAAATATCAAAGAGGGACAAAGACAATCAGAAACAAAAAAAAAGAATGAGGGTCACGAAAGGAAGATACAATATGGGTTACGTGGATATACCTAATAGTGGAAGAAATTCAAAGAGCAAAAATAAATATTTGATAAACGACGAAGAAATATGTGGAATGTTTGGGAAAAATTAAACATCTAACAGAAGATTGTGTGGAATTAAGGGAGGAGGGAATGAGAAGAGAGACTAGGAGAGTAAAGTGATGGATGGATGAAAGAGGTAGACAAGAGAAGAAGATAGTTAGAAGAAAGGAAAAGAAGAATAATGACAGTAGAGTAAATAATCATTTTCAATTACACTGTGAGTTTTATTTATTTAAGTTTTTTTTCATTGTGCAGACGAATACATTTATTAATTTTTTTGATTAAAAATGTGAAGTCAAAGTGATAAGAAAATCGTAAAAGCATTAATTAAGGATTAAATAAAAGGAAACGATAAAGAAAATAATTCCCTAAACGCGCTTTTACAAGCCTTTTAAATAAAAGGTAGATGAGCTTTAGGATTAAATGACAATTTATTTATGTTTTCTTCCTAATATTACTGACCTCATGTATAAAACTAATTTTGTACGAGTATATTGCCGTTCAGAATTTAAGTGACAAATAATGTTCAGTCATGAAAATGTTTAATAAAAAGTTCTGCACAAAACAAAAAGATAAAATTGATATTCGTTACGGTAACGAACTGACAAAACTGCACGTTTGCAAATAAGCGCATTAATTTTTCAGTACATCTTACTTAGCAGAACAAAGAAATAAATAATTCATCGCGTTACATTCCCCGTCCATTATTGTAATTAAACCTAGAGAAGATTATGTAATCCGCTGGAAACAAACATGAAATAAGAAGGAAAATTTGAAAATTAATGTTAGTGCACAACTTGCAAAAATGATTGATGAGGTTGTGCAAAATAATTTATTAAGATGCGGTTTATAGAGTGGAATTGTTCAATTTTTTTTTGCAATGTCAGGAGAAAATAAAGGTTTCACTTAATAACATCTGTCTTTAATGTACTTTCTTCAAATGAAAATGTGACGTTTACTCGTTATGGATTGATTTTTATGTAGATAATATGGAAATTGCGGAACTGCGAAATGTTCGTGCTATTATTACAGAGTTGTAAAGTTAATGGAAAGAAAAACATGCCACGTATTGAATTTCTCAGCTACGACAATGCATCAACAATGACATTTTATTAAAATATGCAGGAAACATTGATAAGGCCGTTGTCGGCGGCGACGACGACGACAACAACGAGACGAAAAAGTCTTTCGAGAAAAATTTGATTAACGACCATAAATGTCGGGTATAATTCGCTACTAAATAAAGCCGAGATAGACAAATCTAATTGCACATCTCTTATACAAAGACGTACGACAAATTTAATTGTTCCGGTAGCAAGAGAACCGGAAATTGTTGTACGACCTTCCCACAAAGCCTTTGTTTTATTACACGTCCTTATGTGTTGCTGATACTTTCCTTAATGGGCTTTCAACCTAACCCAAATTTTCACTAAAATTATACTACTCGTTTTAATAGGTTTCAATGACATCGACTTATTACCGTTATTAAAGACACAAGTTTATGCTAATTGTGTTTATTACTTTTAATGGACTTTATTTATGCCAAACTTTACCCAGTATTAAGTTCTAATTGAATTACCAAGCATACTAGTTTAGGTATTGAAACGAAAATTTTAAAAATATTTCAATTATGGGAGCTTAGCAGCTTAAAATAGTTTAGGCGTTAAGGCTGGTTTGAAGTAGGAAGCCGCTCTATGGAAGTAGTTTGTTAATTGAAACGTGGCTAAAATATTACCGCATATGTATTACACTTTTTCTTTGTTGTTAGTTCTTTGTTAATCATCCACAACAGTTTATCCTAGCCCAAACATTGGGGTTTATTCTCAAGTTTTACAAAACTCATACATTAAAGTGTAATGTAGGGTAAAGTGGGGTGAGATGGCCACCATTTTGCATAGTAGGCGCCTGTAAATTTTTGTAAGGGTTAGGATTATGACATATTGTTTTTGTAATAGCTTAACTATCATCCCACCAGGTTGATAAATAAATAGGGGTAAAATACTTTTAGAACAAATGTTTTATTATTTATAAAAATAAGTTGCATGTGGCCATCTATCCCAGTTCAGTGGGGTTAGTTGGCCAATGAAATAAGGGAAAGACGGCCACAAAATAAAAATGAAAATAAAATTAAAAAACCTAATATAACAATTTCTTATATAGACAAACTGAAAAATTCTTCCTAACATTAGTTTTTCTTCTTTTTAAACGCGGTTTTGCCACAATTTTGACAAGTGTTTGAAAAAGCAGAGCAATTTTCATAAAACCACATCTGGCATATTACACATTGCAACCAATCGTCTTTTTCGGGTGCTGTTGTAGCTTTCGCCACATCCTGTACATTCGGTTTCATCGACCTCGGAAATGGTATCACTTTCCTCTTCATATTGAACGTCTAAATTCTCCTCCTCCTCATCAGAACTTGGCGAAGGTGAGCGTTTTTTTCGTGCAATTGTTTTTACTAACATTTTCTTTTCTGAAGCGTTCTTCTTTGCCTGTTTGGTTCTCTTTGCTGTTCTATCTTTTACGGTCGCAATGTGTTCAAGAGAAGTTAATAGGGCAGCAACGAACTTTACTCGTTTTTTGCAGAAATGACTAGTTTGGGTGTAGGATTAATCTGCTCTAGCAGTTTTCCAGGTGTCAAATCTGGAACAGATGTTCCTTCTCTTGGAGGTGTAGTACATCGAGGTCCTGTTTGTGCATGGCTACAGGATGGCACTGCATCATCGATCACATTGATCGGGCGTCTCACTTCTTGTATTACTTCGGCGTTGTCAACTTGAGATGTCGAATGTTGAATGTTCGTTGCTTGTGTGGGTGTACCCTGGCTTTCTCTTGTTTCATTGTTTACTATTCGATCAGAAACAGTGTAAGCATGATCAGGTACGGAATCAGGGTTCCAGGGAAATATTCCGGTGGCTCTGAAGCCGGACATTGCATTTCCAGCAGTTGCTGACTTTCCCCAGCTTTTGGTTAGAAGTTCACCAAATTGGAGTCGCCCTAGTTTTCTTCCGGGGTGACTCTGCATCCATTCTCTGCAAGCTTGATAGTAGAAGGTTTTTAAAGACTTAAAAAAAGCCCTATCGAGAGGTTGCAAATAATGAGTGGTATGCGGAGGTAGGCACAACAGAACGACATTGTTAGCTTTAGCTGTTTCTAGAAGTTCAACAGAGGAACAATGAGATGCATGTCCGTCAAGGATTAGTAGGATCTTCCCTTCCCTTTACGTGTCAAGAAGTGGTTCTTGAACCAACTTAAAAAATTGTTGCAGTAACATACGCTGATTTTGAGACATCACAATATGTGAACCAGGCGGCATGGAATCAGTCCACTCGGTCTTTAAATTCTTGCCCTTAAATATGCAGACCGGCGGAAGAAAAAAACCTCGGCATTACAGCAAGCGATGCACGAGATTGTCTCACCCTTTTCACCTAATGTCACTGTAACAACATCTTTTGCTCCTTTTTCGGCTATAACATGCCCAGGTCGATTATTCAATTGAAGGCCTGTTTCATCGACATTATAGATGCTCCCAGGTTTGTCGAAAAGCTCATTGCTTTCAGAATATCTTGCAGAAGTGTAAAATAGTTTCCCACATCTACACGGTTCATGCCTTCACCTCGTCCTAGAGATACACCCTCAGCTTTCCGAATAGTCAAGTCGGGGTGTCTTCTGAGGAAAGACCTAAACCAATCGGAACCGGCAATTCCCTTATCTCTATTAAACTTATGATTAAGTCGTAGACTTTCAGCGAAATTATAGGCAAGCTTTCGAACATCTGATACCGTCATAGGAAAACCGCATTTTGTGCCTTTTTAATGTGTAGCACTAATTTATTTTCATTTGCTTTCCCCAACATGCTGTCAGGTCCCATTTTACCAGTCGTGGAAACATCGTTCTTCACTTTCCTTTCAAGGGTCTTCCTAGGAATGCCATAAGTTTTCGAGGCTCCGTTTACAGAAGAACCGTTTTTGACAGCTTCAAATGCTAGCCTTAGATTTTCTTGAGTATAGTTTCCACGATTTGAGTTCTTTCTGTTGTACTTCGTTGGCATTTTTCCGCAGTAAACTCGAAAGGACGCCAAACTGTAAATAAATAGACGCAAAACATAAATGGCCATCTATCCTTACAACTTGTTGGCCATCTTTCCCAATTGCTTGGGAGAGATGGCCAACGTGAAAACTAAAATCAACTACATGCTTTTAACGGTTTTAGAGGTTAGAATTATAGAATGAACTTCGTACTTACCTAATATATTAAAAACACCGGTAAATTTATTTTCGCAAATTCACAATAGAAGGTAGTACGAAACTTATATATAATTTTACCAGGAAGCGATTGTGTCTGTATTTTCCGAGTGCTTTAATGTCACCTTGACAAGACGAAAACACACTGGCCGTGCTCACACATAAACGTTTGTTGCCCGGTAGGGCACACAGCGCCATCGAACAACGTTTCATCGAGTTTAAGTTGTTGGTCATCTCTCCCGGATGGCCATCTCACCCGACTTTACCCTAGCCTTTGTTCTTGGAATGTTTTTTTTTTAGAGATAGTTAATTTTGAACCTTTTGAATGTTTAAAAATGTAAATCAATTGAAAATAGATTTGGCGATTTTGAAATTATATTTTGGTTCAATATTTTAATTCAGAGGTATATTGTTTATAGCAACAGTCAATAAAAATTTTGCCCAATTTTAATTTTTCAATGTTTTCAAACTTATGCGAATTCCTCATCGAAAATGAAGAGAGTTTTTTTTATGTAAACTAACCCCCTAATTAAAGAGAGTTATAAATTATAAAAGTCTTCTACAGTGAGAAAGGCCTTCAATAGGAGTAGAAAACAAAAACAACAGGTTTTTTTTTCGCCAACGTTTCGCATACTTTCGCGTGGGAGCTATGAATATTAAGTGTTTAATTATATTTTCTTTTGTTATGTGTTTATTTATTTATTCGTATGGTACATTACACAAATATTGTATTGTGATGTAAGTGTTATGTATGGTGCCCCAGAAGATCAGTATAAACCTGTACAATGTCGTGACGAAACCGTGTGCAATAGTGGATTGGTTCGTCTTGGCAAAGCATTTACTTCAAGGTTTAGGAAAACCACTAAAACCTTAACATGCCAATCCTTACCCACCCTAGTGTTTACATGTAATAATATTAATTAAGTGTGTAAACATTATAGAAGGTAAATAAGAACATAAAATATAACAGCACAGCCAATGCATGACGACATATAATGGAACAGTTATGACAATGACGAAAAAAATAGTAGGTTAAAGAAATAGCAAAACAAAATAATGAAAAAACAGATAATCAAGACAAGAATACAAAACATTGCTGAACTTCAGATGTCCTTCAGATTCGTTAGCCATAATATTGCTTCATCCGTTAAATTATGAATGTTTGGAAACCCTCCTTTAAACTTCGTAAATTGACAATCCTCTACAATATGTGTAACGGTCTCAGGTTCGTTTCCACAGTCACAATTTGGATTAGAAATCGCACCCCATTTAAACAACATAGAGTTGCATTTTGAATGGCCTGTTCTTATGCGATTTACTTTTGACCAAATTTTTTTTTGATCAAATCTGGGACTTCTATTGTTGCATTATATCAATGAGATGTTTATTGAAAACATCAACTTCAGACCATAATTTTTTCCACTCTTCAACTTCAGAAAAGCTGTACTTAAGTAGTCTTGTAACCATATAGGACTTCGAGATTTAAGTCTTTTATTATTTTATTATTTTTATTATGTGTGATAGACCCATAAAAATAAAATAGCTTCATTATATACTGGTCTACTTTTTTTTAAAATCTTAGATAAGAGCAGTCACAAATAATTCAAATTTTAAATTCATTTGCGGACATGTAAAGAAAAACTAAAAATAAATAATTAATAAACAAAGGTAAATATTTTAAATGTACTCCACTAATCGTTACAAGTAAGATTGTTTACAAAATAATAACTTCGACGTTTGTTTTTTATGAAAAACTAAGTCGTTTTTGAGTGGCAATGTTTTATGGGAAAATATACACAGTGTGTTTTTGCCATGAGTCATGGTCTACTCCCACTATTTAAATCAAACATTTGCTGACGTATTAAGCCGAAAAAAGAAGCCATTTCTGCATAATTTCAAAATTAATCTTCATTTTTAAACAAAGCAGTGGCGTGTATTTAAAAGTAATGTTAATTTTACCCTTCTACCAAGCGATCACAAAATTTTTAGATAAGGAGTGGCTACGATTTCGACATTAGCACATTTTTCATGTCTTTGATAATAAGATGCGTATTGTTGGTTGCATATACGATACATCTAAATCTTCCCCGATACTCGGCCACACAAGCAACACTTCTATACGCCCATTTGACGTTATTTAAGCACCGTCTTGAAGGCTCGAGAACAGAAGCTGTCTTTGATGTTATGGGTCGTGGGTGTGGATCCAGCTCGGCGAAAGACAACAAAAACTGCCCCAAGATAACAAGGTGACGTATTCGGAGGTAGAATTAATATCGACAGTAAATGACTTGATCTTGTAGCTGCAATTGACAACATATAGTTAGAGGAAAGTAAGAAGATGAAAGGTAAATACTTCCTCCTATAATTATCCAACTGTTGGATTGAGCTTGTTGAGGAGGGCACCAAAAAACGTCTTAATGGTTTTTTGGTGCCCCTCCTCAACGAAGAACAATCCAATTAGTTGAAAGTAAGAAGCTAGGGACAATAAGAAAAAAAAATAATATGTGGACGCTAGGAAACTAAAATGGCCTTACTGAAGGTGGTGAGCGGCTTGCATGTAAATGTGTACTCAAATCCTGATAATATACGTAATATTTTTGTAGATGATCTCGATTAGAACCAAATAAATGCTAAAGCACAAAGTCAACTGTACACATCCAGACTATGGTTAAACCATTAATGCCGTTAGAACGGAAAAGGAAAACGAAAAGTTGAGCTTATCATTTTGATAAATTTTGATAAGAAGTATTTCTGATTTAAAAACAAATTTGGACTGGCGGAAAGACACCAACAAATAAGCAACTCACAAAACACACACGTTAAGATTGGAGAAGACTACAAATACTTCAATTAAATTTTAAATTGTAACAATCCCTTGTTTAAAAAGAAATAATTATTGCTATAATACAACTCGTGTCATCATAATCATTATAAGTTAAGAGATAATTATAAATCATATCTAATTAGACAGTCCTAACAGAAAAGCAACTAATCAGGGTCGAAATTATATGGTTTCAGATGTTGTGGATGCCAATTACCAGCTTTTTTGCTATTTTCATTCACTAATCGATAAGTAAGGTTACCAATTTTACGATTTACAATGAAAGGGCCGAGAAATTTGGACCCAGTTTGGCATTTATATCTTTAATAGCATCAGATAGTGACTGATTCTTACGCCAAACTTTCTGACCAACTTCATATGAACTCGACAGTCTTCGAAGATTATATGTTGTTCCTGAGAATCACCACTTTGGTTTCCGGATCTGGTCATCAAGACCCTCCCGGATAATTAGGAAAAAAAGTACAACACAATTTCACAAAACGCAATCACATTACACACTTAATTAATATTATTACATGTGAATACTAGGGTGGGTAAGGATTGTCATGTTTAGGTTTTAGTGGTTTTCCTAAACCTTGAAGTAAATGCTTTGCTAAGGCGAACCACAATTGCACACGGTTTCGTCACTACACTGTACAGGTTTATACTGATCATCTAGGGCACCATACATAACACTTAGCATCACAATTCAATATATAAAATGTACCATACGATTAAATAAATAAATATGTATGACGTTATTTTTGCGGGAAGCAAGAATGGGTTCAGTGACCTTTGCGTACAATGACTTGAACCCCTGGATACGTTTGCGAATATAATCGGATAAGTCGAATTTGTCTACAGATAATTTATGATCAAAATTAGTACCAAATAAATTATGTTCACGTCCAAAATAATATAATATGGGATGTAACCAGTGATTTCATAACGCGATGTTCTAATTGCACACGTAACAGCGGCTAAATTATCACTCTATTTTCGTTGATTAGTTTTAATATAAGAAGAAAACATGGTTTTGAGGGTTCGGTTAACTCGTTCAGTGGGATCTGTTCGGGGATTAAATAAAGCTGTATAACAAGTTTGCATCTTGTATTGATCACATAATTTTTGAAATTCCTTAGATCGCATTTGAGGACCATTGTCACAAATAATTGATTGTGGGGTACCATAAATTAGAAAAACGCCTTCCTCGACACATTTAACCAACATTTTTGCAGTCGCAGAACGTAGAGGAAAAGTTAGCACAAATTTACTGAAATAATCTGTTATGACCAACACATAAACATAACCTAATGATGATCTGGGGAATAGCCCAATAAAATCTAAACTTATTATTTGCCACGGATAGGTGATGGTGGGTCTATCTCCCATTAGACCTGCTGGGCGTTTTTGTTCAGATTTGTACTGTGCACAAACGGAACAATTTTTTACATATTTATTTATATCGGCACCCATTTTCGGCCAATAGTACAAATTTCTAATTTTCCAGAATGTTTTGTATACACCACCATGACCTGCAACAGGATCATCATGATAAGTTTTTAATAAGACGTAACGTTGTTTTTTAGGAACCACGGTTTTCCAAGCTTCAGCTGTTGAATCAAGGTCATGATTTGGAGAAAATAAATATTTATACAGTGAGTTGTTTTTAACCCTCCAAAGAGAAAATTTATGAGGATATAGTTGAACGTTCTTCAACATCTGTGAGTACCAGCGATCGGATATGGTAGATTGAACATTAATTGAATTTACAGAATAAGAGGTACGGATCTACTAAGCATATCAGGGACAACATGATCCTTTCCTTTACGATGAATTAGCTGATAATCATATGGTTGTAATCGCAATGCCCACCGAGCTAAACGACCTTGTGGATATTTTAACCGATGAAGCCATAATAGAGAATAATGGTCAGTTATTACTTTGAAATGTGTTCCTTCTAAATAATGACGTAGCTTCTCGACTGAATAGAACAAAGCAAGGCATTCTAATTCGGTCGTTGAATACTTTCTTTCTTGGCGGGGTAGAGAGCGTGATAGATACTAGATGACACGTTTACCATCATCAAATTCTTGTATGAGCACAGCACCTATCCCGTAAGAAGATGCATCAGTTTGGAGTATAAATGTTCGGGTGAAATCAGGACATGTCAATAATGGAGCGGTAATTAAGCGTTCTTTAATAGATCTAAAAGATAAGTCGCGATTTCACATTCTTTTTAGTGAGGTAAGTTAAAGGAGCGAGTACAGAAGCAAAATTTGGTATGAATCGACGGTACCAAGATGCAGTGCCTATAAAACGTCTAATTTCTGTAATATATTTTGGTGGAGATATTTTTAGAATTGCCTCAACTTTGTCAAGATCAGGCCTGAGTCCGTCCCTGTTCGCAATATAACCAAGATATTTTGATTGAAGTAAACAAAATTGACATTTTTTTTGGGTTGAGTGAGAATCATGCAGAAATTGATCTATCAAAAACAATATCTAGTTAGTGTGTTTAAATGCTGTTCAAAAATTTGAGAGACCATAATAATATCATTGAGATAAACTAGGACTGAGGGTTGTAAATCTGCCCCTAATATTTGATCGATTACACGCTGCTATGTAGCAGGTGCATTAGTTAGACCAAAAGGCATTCGGGTAAATTGGTATAAACAACGACCAGGTATTGTAAAATCAGTGTATTCTTTCGATTCTTCAGACAGAGGAATATTCCAATAAGCAGACTTAATGTCGATACTACTGAGAAATATGGCATTACGAAATAAATCTAGTATTGCAGAAATATATGGTAATGGATAAGCATCTTTTTTAGTGACTTGGTTGAGTTGGCGAAAATCTACACAAAAACAATATGTATTGCCTTTTTTCGGCACTAGACAAACAGGGCTTGACCAAGGGCTGGAAGATGGTTCAATAATTTGATCGTTTAACATTTCATTGAGATGTTGATCTAAAATTTTTGTTTGAAAGGTGAAACAGGATAATATCGTTGTTAATGGGCTTGATATTGGGTTCTATTTCGATTGAATAGAAGGCACCTTTACATTTTAAACTTCGAATCCACAAATTCGTCAAGAATGGTCTTTGTGAAGAAGTGAGAGTTGCATTATTGTTAATTTCTAAGAGATCTAGGTTGTTATCGAGTGAAGAAAAATGCCACACATCTTTGTTTAAATAATGTTCATTGCCAACCAGAAGTCGATACCTAAAATTAAATTATGATGCAGCTCTGGCACTACAAGTACATTAATTATTTTAATTTTTCCCATTAATTCAATAGGTGCATCAATTGTGCCAATCGCTTTACATTGATTGCCATTAGCCACTGTGACGTTTTGAGACAAAGGGAGTGATAATAAACCTAATGTTTTAAACAATTCGTAGCCTGGTAATCCTACAGTGGTTTTAGAGGCTCCCGAATCTAAGAAACCAAGAAGATTGTACCCTAAAATTGAAATTTTTAGGAATGGACGCTATATAATGTAATCTAAAACAAATTTTTGAGAACATTCAGGGTTTAGGCCGAACATTGAAGTGAAACAGAGGCAGCACTATGGCCTATTGACTCCTCTGACGATAGTATTCCGAACACTTAGCGCAAGTTCTACAAGTAACATTAGGTGCGCCATATCGATAACAGTGTAGTTTTTAGGTGCAGGACATTGACAGTTGGTATGTCCAACTTTACTACAGTTCCAACAAGTGATTGCAGAAACTGGTAAACTAGTGGCAGCTACTTGATTAGATGACTCACAATTGCTACAATTAGCATTAGAAGATTGCATTGTGGCAGATATTTCGTGACAAGAAGCATGCTGATTCGAAGTACGAGTTATTCTTGGACCTCGAGGACCTACAGAACTGCTTTGATACGACAGATGAGGTTCCAATGACATTTCGTTGTTAGTATGCCAGTCAGGTGGTATATATGATTCGATAGCATCTTTAGTTTTTTCTAGACGACGACAAAGTTCTAACAATTGATCTATAGAAGACACTTCAGTTAGACAAAGAGCGGATTGAAAATATGGCACATACATCTTCTCAAAATTTCAACTTTCTCTGTTTATGTCATGGGTGGTTTTAAATAAACAAAAAGATCTTCCATTACAGCTATATAAAAACTAATTGATTCATCATTATCTTGCGTCCTATTTTCAATCTCTCTTAATAATTTACGTTTATAATCAAAAGGTTGAAAATCAGATCTCAAATTTTCACAAATTTCTGACCAAGAAAATACTTTTCTACGAAACCATAATGCAGCTTTCCTTCAAATAGTTCAATAGCACTTGTAAATAATTGCAAATCTGAAACATTCCGCGCGACAGCTAAATCGTTAACCTTATCAATGAAAGCATTCACACTTTCATATTTTTTCTCCTAAAATTTAATATTCCATTTGCCTACAGGAATACATTTTGGAAAGATATGGCATCGCCTTATGTTCAGTGACATTAGATGAAGATGGAATGACAATGGGATCTTCCAAAGAGTATCACCGATCATTGAATTATCCAACAAGCTTTCATCGCCATACGCTATAGAAGTAGGTAACACTTCAGAACTTTTCAGAAGCTACACTTTGAATTTTTCCTAGTAATTGTACAACCGTACTATACTGCTTTTCATAAGAAGTTTCGTTCGGAGGAACCTGGTTTAAAAGAAGATATTAAACCAAAACATGTCGGGTTTTGCTCTTAATTTATGAAACTGGCCTACCGTTCCAGAGAATTCTTTCAACAATGTGTCACATTCTAACAAAACTTTTGGCAATATTTGATAATATCGGCACTACTACCGAATGATTTTGGTACGAATTCGTTTCCTTTCTTAACATGTAACAAATTTCTTAAACTAAATCTTAACTTAGCTACTTCTTCGGAGACATCAGCCCTCGAATCTTTAATTCAATCGTTAATTCAGACTTACTCAAGTAATTTATCTGCTCCACTAATAAACATTTTCCAAATTATACAATATTTCAATCAACAATTATACTAATGATTATACTATTATCTGTAATGACGATTGATTAATATTCGCGGTCCCACGTTGAGCGCCATTTTATTACAAAATTCTTTTAAATTAAAAGATTGTAATTAAAAAGGTAAATAAAAAAATTATTGACCTAATATGTTTAATTTATTACCATAACCATTAAAACCAAAGAAACAATGTGGTATAAACCGTATTCACGCATAAAATTTCCCTAAACCAAGTGATTCTTAACCTAAAAAATTGCTTAATCCGACGATCGATATCGATTTAAATTAAATGTTAACGCGATGATGGTAAGTCGCTACCAAATTCTAACTAACATTTATAATATTGTTTTATATACAGTTACGACAAAATACACGCACAAAGCGAAAATACGTTTATATAAGAAAGGAATCAAATTGAGCATGTAAGGTAAATAATATTCTCAACCGAATAATGTGCAGTAATATTTTAAAATAAAGGTTTAAATGGTACTTGTTGAAAGTATAGTAGTATTGCCAGTAAAGACATGATTGCAGTTGCCGTCAACCCTTGCCGATATCACTTGGTGAATTGGTTCTAAAATAGAAACCATAAATTGTGTCTAGGTACTGTTACTCTTGAAGGCTCGAGAACAGAAGCTGTGTTTGATGTTATGGGTAAGATGCGTATTAAGTTGGTTGCATATACGATACATCTAAATCTTTCCGATACTCGGTCAAACAAGCAACACTTCTGTACGCCCATTCGACGTTATTACAACATCGTTACAGAAGTAAAATTCAATAATAAATCTTTTATGTTCTAACGATAAGTTTTCTTCATAAAAATTGGATGAACACTGACAAAGAGATGAATAACGTGCTATTCTGAAAGTCAACATCTTATCTAAAAAGCTTTATGATCAGTTAGTATAACCCCGGGCAAATTTAAAAAATATATATTTAAAAGAAATTTTTGTGGGTGTACGTCGCACCCAATTTCACATTTTTTATCTTGTAACATTTGCCAGAACAAAATTAAAAACCCAATTTTAGTCATCAACTTTGACAGACAGTAACTTTAGAAAAAAATTTAATAAAAGTTCGTAAACTTTGGAAACATTCTATGAAATTTTTTCCAGTTCCTGTTTGCTGTTGTTGTCATTGTCACCAGGTTAAGCACTTTTGAGATAAAAAAATTTTGACAATACAATGGAGAAATTATTATTTATTATTATTTTCTTTATAAGTTAATATGGTTTTATGCGTCTCTTCTTAGAGATGATAGAGTAAATTATTATAATTTTTGCTTAGTTGTTACATATAAAAAGATGGTAATAATAATTTTGAATTAAAACATAAATAGAGGTTGCCCGTAGCTCAGTGAGCGGGTGGGTCGCGAGATGATTTCTTTATAAAATGGTAAGGTAGTAGTAAATTACTGTAAAATCGCCAATAGCAATCGATAAATTAGTCAAAATCGAGTGGGCATCAAACAAGGACACAACGTTACTAGCTTCAACCCTTGATCACTGAACGCCAGTCCAGGTGGTACTTTTTTGTTGACTAATCTTAAGAAAGTATCATCTAAATCTTTCTGATTACTCGGTCAAACAAGCAACAATTGGTAAATACCTATTCGACGTTATTACAACATCGTTACAGAAGTAAAATTCAATAATAAATCTTGTATGTTCTAACGATAAGTTTTCTTCATAAAATATGATGAACACTGACAAAGAGATGAATAATGTGCTATTCTGAAAGTCAACATTTTATCTAAAAAGCTTTATGATCAGTTACTATAACCCCGGGCAAAATTAAAAAATATATATTTAAAACTTTTGTGGGTGCATGTCACAATCTAATTTCACATTTTTATCTTTGTAACATTTGCCAGAACAAAATTGAAAACCCAATTTTAGTCACCAACTTTGACAGACAGTAACTTAGCAGAGAGTAAGTTTAGAAAAAAATGTTCGTATAAGTTTGGAAACATTCTATGTAATTTTTTTCCAGTTCCTGTTTGCTGTTGTTGTCATTGTCACCAGGTTAAGCACTTTTTGAGATAAAAAAAATTTTGACAATACAATGGAGAAATTATTATTTATTATTATTTTCTTTATAAGTTAATGTGGTTTTATGCGTCTCTTCTTAGCGGTGATAGAGTAAATTATTATATATTTTTTTTGCTTAGTTGTTACATATAAAAAGATGGTAATGATAATTTTGAATTAAAAACATAAATAGAGGTTGCTCCGTAGCTCAGTGAGCGGGGTGGGTCGCGAGATGATTTCTTTAGTAAAATGGTAAGGTAGTAGTAAATTACTGCAAAATCGCCAATAACAATCGATAAATTAGTCAAAATCGGGTGGGCACCAAACAAGGACACAACGTTACATAGCTTCAGCCCTTGGATCACTGAACGCCAGTCCAGAGGTGGTACTTTTTTTGTTGACTAATCCTAAGAAAGTACCGCCACAAATCTGTTTAAAATTAACATAACTCGTTACAAAAAAAATATACAAGATTTGTTGAATTTAAAACTTAGCATAAACTTTCACCGAATAATAAAGTTTATACGAGATTAACATTCTAAATAGAAAAATCAAACTGATCACATGATCGCTAATTTTATTAATAAAATTCAATTAAACGTTTTCTATGGTCATACAAATCAAAACGAAAGGGTATTACAAAATCATAACTTTGCGCGTCTTGCAATAATAACTTAAAATTACGCATACAATGTCAATTCAGTGAATGAAAATCGCTCCGAAAATTAATATTCACCTGATTTTGAAAACACATCGCAACAATGTATAATTTACAACATGAGATTTAAAACCATTTTAATTGTAGTTTTGTTCACATATAGTTACTCAAACAAAAACATAAATATGGAAGTCATGGCTGACGGTGAGTTTGTTCAAATGAACCAATGGTTGCTGTGGCAGAAGGAACGACAATGAAAAAGGAAGACCTAATAATTTTATTAATAACTCTACAAACTGACACGTCAATAAAGAAGTTATTTTATTAGATCCTACCAAGTAAGAATGCATGGCGTACGGAAATTATAGAACCGCAACATTACAAAACTGAGTAAGAACTTCAAGTCTCCATCAAATTTCAAAAGTTAAATTTTTTGGTTGTAAGAAAAAATTAGTAAATTTCTAACTAACTTCAAACACGGTGACTTATTTATTCTCGGTACTTATTCCGCTAAAGGCAACTGATACACACATTTCTTCTCAAATGCACGAACTTACTCTAAATGGCAAAATTTTAAACTGCAACAAGAACATACAACAAAAGTTTAGAAAGGAACAGCAAAAATTTATTTTAGCTCAAGGTGAAGTCGACAACTTGAACGCGACTAGAAAAAAAGGAAAGACAAGGAAACTGGAAACTAACACGCACAATACCAATCGAACAACAATTTTTTCTGTGTAAATGAATTTCAAAGTGAATATAAATATTTTTGATTAAGAATTAACGATTATTTTAAAAGGAAAATCTAACATAGGTTTCATACTATCAAACTACTTATAAGGATGGCAAGCTTCAAAGTAAATATTCTAACAAGGGAATCGTTTTGCTGTGCTCAAATATATCTTTTGACGCACAAAGACAAAGAAATAATCTCTAATTCGGTTCATTATCACAGAATAATCACTGAAAAAGGTAAATTAAAATAATTAAAAGCATATAATATTGTAACAACTTTATTAAAGGCTCATAATGACACTAATTTAAACTCATAGGATTATATTTAAAAATTCTAAATTCTGTTTAGATTAAGCTAAGAAAACTATGGATAAGAAAAAATTTGATTAGTGGAAGTGAGCAAAATAGGGTGTATGTGTGTGGACCAATTACAAGAGGCCGCAACCTAACAGACAACCACCAATTTGAAAGTCATACTGACATTGTATATTAGTAAAACATCAGTATAAGGTTGAGGTCTTAGTTAAAATTTTCGCAATGTATATCAATAACGTGAAAAATTTGGAAAACAGAAATCATATTTAAAATGTATAACATAATGAACATAACAAAATCTGGAAAATAGAAACAGACAGAAGATGCGAAGAAGGCAATAAATAGTGTGAAGAGAATTTATGAAAAGATGAAACATAAAAATCTTGATAACTAAAGAAAACGGAGAAGCGAACTAAATACGCATCTAAATTTGACAAAAAAGAATTGAAAATTAAATTGAAAGAAAAAATAAGTAAGGACACAAAAGAGAAAACAGGAGAAAACAGCATCAATAGAGATTAGGCACTAAAGAATATAAAACAAGCGCTTTTGCGCAGAAGTATTAAATGGTTATTGAAAAAAGAATATAAGAATCATAAGTACAATATTATACCTGTTAATATCGTCGGAGAAGAAACAATAGTGAAATTTGTGACTTTCGACTAAAATGAAATTCGACACTTTTTATCTAAAAATTACCAAAATAGTATTGTGATGCAAATTCTGGCCCCATATGTCGACTGGCGTGACTTGGCGGGACATTAGACTTTGGGCTCCACGCTTTGTCTCTCAATATCTGTATAAAACAGTAGTTGTGCAGATCTCTACCATTACGCTGACTTGTTAGAAGTAGCTTAACGGTCTTACGCCTTGGCAGATTATCATTATACCATAACCGTGATCTGCGTTATGAGTCTGCCAGATTATTATTTCCGCTAAGTCACGCTTTTCGACCACAATTAAAGCGTTGAAGTACCTCTCATCACTTTGTTAAGTTGGATCAATCATATCATTTCATTCACCAATATAACGAAACTTACTTGACACTGAATTTTAAATAATATTGTACTGTTTGAACCGTTGATTTGAGTAATTTTGAAAGTAGCCTTTTGAGAAATTTTTGAGAAACTTTGAGATTTTCAAGTTATTGTTAAATAACTACATATAAATACCATACTCCAAACTATTTCTTACGATTTTTATTACCGACCGCAAATTCCAAGTGTATTTTCATCGCTTTTTCTATATGATAGAGCTTCCATCTTCAGATTTAATTCAACGTATTTCATAATTACAGTGCAGCAGCTTCTAACCGTCTGTTTGATTTTTAACATTTTTCCTATACGAAAAAAAAAATTCGTTTCTAGATATAATTCTCAACGCGGACTCTGTCAAGTTTAGTTTCTGTTTCCCCAATTATTTAATTTACACACAATGTCATACGCTTTTCCGTACTTTTTGGGAAAAATAAAACACTGATGTTACTAACTAAAAGCTTAATCCACAGCCGAACAACCACCTTGAGCGAGAGGTTCTTGAGGATTGAATTCCAGATATGGTTGAACCTTTCTTCCTTTTTGTTACAGTTTTGTGAATATTTGTTGATCTTAATGGCTTCTACTAATCAGCTGTGATAAAAGTCAATTGCTGGAATAAC
The DNA here is from genome assembly GCA_030710515.1 of Abscondita cerata. NCBI lineage: Eukaryota > Metazoa > Arthropoda > Insecta > Coleoptera > Lampyridae > Abscondita > Abscondita cerata. Next base: position 274 of record JALBCR010003690.1, on the reverse strand, counting down.
AACAACAGTATCTTGTGATCCCTATTGTTAGACGTATGTTTGCTATCGTTGACCTCTAATGATGTTCTCAAACCGCAGTTTTCTACCCAAAAACAAATTTTAATAACCAAAGCTGTCCCTCCCAACATTTACGGTTGCCCAAGATCAGCAAAGCAGAGGACTCTTGAAATCAATAGTGAGCGCTCTTGAACCAACAACATACAACTGAACCAACTACTTGGCATTCTGTTCCTACCATATAAGGCAATACGTAACTGAACGAAGTACAATGGAT
>JALBCR010003689.1:0-103766 GCA_030710515.1 Abscondita cerata | reverse complement strand
TATGTCCTCAAAGTGTTTTAGGATATTTCCACTATCAGAACACTAAAACAATGTCTACTAGGAAACGTTTTGGGTAATAATTTCTAAAATTTAACCAAACATTAAAAATATTTGAAAAAATATTTAATTATTTTAAAACAACGTTTAATTTCTATCGGTAAAGAGCATATGTTTTAAATTTTTTAGTTGAACTGACAATGGATTTATTAGACAATTCATATTATGAAACATTAAGTTGATATGTTTTATAATAGGAGTTTTTGGATATCGTAAAATCTTCTGCGCATACGTCATTGCGCATAGGCCATTACGCATACGCAGAAGGAACTCACGTAATTTTAGCGTTTGATTTTACGATATCCAAAAACTCTCTAATATATTGTTTTATTGCCAGTTCAAGTAAAAAACGTAAAACTTTTAATTATGACTCTTCACCGATGGAAAAGTAAACGCTGTTCTTGAAATTAATAATACAACTAAAGAAAGAAAAAGACTGAGATTTGAACCTTTGTAAGTTTTGAAATAGTAAATATTTTTAATATGTTTGGTTAAATTTTAGAAATTATTACGCAAAACGTTTTCTAGTAGACATTGTTAAGTGTTCTGATAGTAAAAATATGCTAAAACACTTTAGGGACATATAAATTGGACTCTTCAAATTCCCCACGTTGAACAAAATGCTTGCGATTTTCCGTAACACACTGTATAAAGTAGTTTGAGAGGATAGGTTTGTATCAATTCCCTTGTTGCACACCACCGTTGATTCTAGTGATTTAAGAGTCTTCAATACTACGGCTGGAAATAGCGGAATTGCCTCTGCGCTCGTGTCTGTTTTATGACTAAACCAAACTCTGTTAAGTTCTAAAATTCAATTTTTTACAAAGAAGAAACTTTATTACAGCTTTCTATAACAACATAAATAAATTTAAGTTTAAAGAAGTTACAATATAATAAATGTAAAAACGCCATTTTAAGGTCATTTTTGGATTTTTATCTAGTCTATATTAAAGCATAAATATAAAATCTGTTCCTATAAACAATTGTGGTAACCTTTTGCTTGTGCAAAATATCTTTTGTTTATGGTTTTTTGTTCTTGATTAGTCAAAAGCCACGAGCGCACATGCTGCAACAACAAAAATTCTTAGAATTCGCTGTCGGTAAAGTGTCGCCGTCTACGTTCAATTTAGAAACTACCCCTCCTTCCGATTATGCTCACGATAAGAAAATTGAAAGACACCCTCGCATTCCCATTCGCGAATGCAACAGAAACTATTCCACAGGTATTGAAGACTCTTAAGTATAAAATAAGGTTAAAATTTGGAATTGTAAATTTTATTATTTAGTTTCATTAATGTTACTATTATTACATTATATTGATTCAGACTATTTTAAAAACTGAATTATTTTGTATTACATGTAATGCTTACTATTAAGACACGAGCAACGCTATTAGGAGATGCCGGATATCTATTAAACATTTTGAAATAATGCGAATAATTTGAAAACCGATGAAGCTGGGGATATAAATTACGAGTTAAATGTACGCAAAATTTCACGGGTTATTCGGCGGTGCAAAAATATACAGGGTGTTCTATTTAAAAAAAATCTACTTTAGTTGACTGCGTTTTTCTGAATCACCCTGTATATATGAAAATATTTTTAAAATGTGCAAGTTTTAGTTTATTTGGGAAGCCTGCTCACACTTTTTCCGTCAAATGGACTAAGGGCCCATAATCGGACAATTACACACTAAATGTATGGTATATAGAGTATGTATTAAGAGCATGGAAGACAAAATGCGGAATGATGGATTGTCAACTCAAAGACGATGTCACGTTCTCTCACTCGTGAAGACTCCCAAAAGGATGAAACAGCTGTCGAGTGATTCTCGGTGTTTGTTTGCTATTGTACAACCTCTTGCGAACTTTTACAGCAGATAATTCAAGATTTTTATTTCTGCTAACACTTAGTTGGATATACATTCTTAGGGTTGTTTCTACTCAATGAGCCTGTAAGAAAGGGGTTTTCAGTAATTTTTGTTTGACTATAGTCGGAGGTCCGACGGCACCGTTTCGGACTGTGAGGTCAAAATCACAATCATACTTATCCCGCATAATATAACCACCACCAACTATACCAGTGTGTTTGACTGGCACCATTGCTATAGCAATAGCACCATAGAATACCAGTCAGTGGTCAGTAGTGCCAGTTAGTATACTTTTAACATACCTCAAGATCGTTGGAGGGGTAAAAAATCTCACTTCGCTGATTCAAAAAGGAACGTGTTCAAATATTAGATTAGTTAAAGTGAGGTGAGATTATCTTTTAACCTTATAGTTTTGGCCACAAACGATAAACATTTAAGAAATTGTGTACACTGTATTATTTGTCAACGCCCAACAACATCATTGTTACGTAAACATTTTTTAGTACAAAAGTTGGTTAATTATTTAAATCAATATTTATTGTTACCTAACAAGTTTTTACAATGAGATATATTTATATTTGGGTAAACTGGCTGATTTGGGATGCTCAAAAAAATTTACACATTCCGTTTATTAAACAATTCATCTAAACTATCCTCCATCGGTTGATTAGTTCCTCTTAACCCGTTAACAACTTTTTACTCCAAGCAAAATATTCTTGTACTCTAAACGCAGTCCAGTCCTTGGGGGTCACCCTTTCCAGATCCCTCAAATTATACAATTTATCTGCTAACTTGACTAGTTTTGCTTGATGACTAGATGTTGGAGCATGTTGAATTTGTAAGGATTTTCTAGTTTCTTTAGGCAATGATTTGTCATCAGTAACTTCAGATACAATTGAACAAACTTTGGATCCGAATTTTTCTTCTATTTCGTCAAACGTTGTATCGGTATCTTCGACAGTGTCATGCAAAATAGCGGCCTGTATTACATCCAAATCGGTCACTTTTGCCTCATTAGTTAAAATATAAGCGACTCCTATAAGCATTCATTAAACGTAAACATTATATATGTGATAGAAAATACCTATCGGATGATTGATGTAAGGTGTTCTATCTGGGTCTGATCTGCGTTGATCTTTGTGTTTAATTGCTGCAAAATTTACGCATTTTATTAACAGCTCTACCGTATTCGAAGCGTTTGAAGACATTCTGAGGTTATGTTAAATAAAATTAATCAGAACCTTAATTATAGAGTTTGTTATCTGTATTTTTCTACTACTTGCGACAAATGCATTACGTCTTATCAATAGATTTATTTAAAATGTTTAAAAATTGAATATTCGAATGTAAGGTTAAGTATGCATACAGGGTGATCGCGTAACTTATATATAAGATGTGTTGAAATGTGTAATGAATTATTATGGATTATGGAACGAATTTCTTTTAAGCTTTTAGACTAGGAAAATTGTTTTATCATGTGGTGTTGGATTGTGTAATTATTAATTTATTGTTTTTGTTATTCTGTATTTAGAAATTTCTTCAATTCCTTTCTTTGATTGTTTGCTAGCTCTACTTCACTTCTCATCTTTTTCACAATTCTCAATATTTTCATTTCTTTCTAGTTTACAGAATTCTCGTCTTCCCTTTTCTCCACTGGTACTTTTTCGTTTATTCTGATTAACAAACCCCACCCAACAATTGTTTCTTTCTTATATGGTGGTCAGTTGGACACTGTATTACTATGTTTATCTCTTGTCGTTGCCACTTTCTTTCTTTTGTGTATCTATTTTTGACATCTGTATTTTTTTTAGTGTGTGGGTGCTCACAACTCTCACAACCATACGGGAAAAACGTTTTAAACATCTTTGAATCAGTTTCATTTGAAACTTATCTATTCGTTAATACCATCTATATTCTTGCTCTTTATTTTATTTGTTTTTGTGTTCCTTTCTCCCCCAATAGGTATTCATTAATTTTTTTCATTCTCAGTGATATGTTTTATGTGAATGTGATCAAATGCGCTCCTTTCTACTTTAAATCTACTTTTTTCTTTTTTGTTATCTCTTCAGTTACCACTATAACTTTTTTTCTTATAATTTTGTATACAAGCAAATAATTTTTTATGTCTATCTTTTTGTCCTGTTATTCAGTGTTTTGGTAGTTTTACTGCTATTTACACTTTATTGTACATATAGTAGGTAATGTATTTTTACCCTGTTTTAGTTCTTTACTCCATTGTTTTGTATCTTCTGCTATAATATCTTAGGATATTGTATGTTGTCTTCTTGGTTCTACAAAGGTTCTCCACTGTTCTTTGCAATTTTGGTTATTTTAAGCCTTTTTAATCTCTTCTCTGTCCACCGTGATGTTGTTTTCTATTATTTTTTACTTTCTTTCATATTTTCTGTATTGTGCTTTTATTCTTCTTGTCCTCTTCTTTTATTTAGTATGTTCTTATATCGTTCCAATTTCTTTAGGTGTCCGCTGTTTTCTTGTTCATAATTTACAATTTAATTAATTCAAACAGTACCTCTACATTTCGAGTGCGAATGAATATCATCTCTGATTTTATAATCATTATCAGAAAGTGAGCATGACCAGTCTCGGATCATCTCTTCACATTCATCCTACTTTTAGGTATTTTGTCTTTATATTAGAGTTGGTATTAGTATAGTATAAGAAGTTTCCGAATAAAAATCTTGTTTTGTTGTTTCAGTTTCAAATTTTGTAAATCTTTAATTCTTTCAAACAAATTGGTTCTTTTTAGAACTTGTTCACCAACCCTTTTCTATTTTGTGCGAAAGTAAACAAAACATTCATTACTTTACCACACTATACAAGTTTTGTACTGACTTTATTAATAGTAATAATAATAGTATATTAATAAATTAGTTGTATAAGCAGTCTATTGTTCAACGAGAGGAATTATAATGGAACGAATTTAATACAATATTTTTTCCAATTGCTTTATTATTCTAGTAAATGTAAAAAATTGCTTTGCTGAGTATAGTAACTTATATAGAGTGCGCTGCTAAAATATTATTCAACGCTTTTGCGTGTGATAAAAAAATTTTTATTACACTCAATTGAAAAAATAAATAAATTATCAATATATGCATTCACTCATTGTACGTGTAGGAACCTGTAAAATAGGACCCTTGTTGGTTGAACCCAGTAGAGAAGGCACTGAATGAGAGTATAAAAGCAAAGTAGCAAAGAACAACCTTCTGCTTCTTCCCTCCTACGATCTCTGTATTATATAAATGTATGAAGTTTGAACTGTATATTTAGGCCTACATAAATAAAATCTAAAACCTATACCTACTAGTGATTCCAAGAAGTACACGAATTTAATTAAATAGTTTTAACAACAAAAAGGAACAGGCAACTACCAACACGCCTGCAAAGCAACCATTAGTGTCTACAATCCGACACAATTGTTAAGACACGTGCACTCGTTAATAAATGATTAGTAAATGACACGGGTTACCTAAATTTTAAGGTGTTGAAAGAGCTGTTCTTGCAACAAATTCCACTGAACATTAAACCGATCTTGCAATCGTTGTCTGCCATATGATTAAAATAAATGGCATACAGGATAATAAAGTATACTCCAGGGATTGCGGCTGTGCTAGAACATTGAAAGTGTCCGACAATGAAGAAGAGCTGCCGGAAAACTCTATTGCGGCACTAAACGACAAACTGGATAATGTCCTACGAAGACTGGAACCCCTAAAAAGAGGTAGCCGTAGGCAATGTCAGGTAAATAAAGCCAGATGCTGTGCGCGCCCAAAAAAGCAAATTTGGGGAAGGGGGGGCAATATATACTAGTTTCACCAAAAGTTTGGTTACTGATCCACAAGATGCACAACTCCTTACGGATTCCAAGCGGATAAAAACAACGAGCAAAGTTCGTAGTAAATTCGGTGACTGCTGCGAATCATAAGCCTCGTTGTTTTTTTGTAGTAGACCAATCCACGAAGCACTATTTATTTATTTATTTATTTAAATACAGCCGCACCACAGCAAAAGCCAATTATGGGCGGGAACAGCAAAATAGAAAATTAAAACGAATCGGATAATATAAACGTAAAAGTAATTAGACGTAGGTAATACAGATATAATCCAAAACAAATAAAAGTAGTAACGTTAACGTTAAACAAGGTAAATAATGTAAATCGATCAATCAACTAGGGAGTCGCTACAGAATGATTTTATCTCGGATATGGACGTATGAAAAATATCAAATTTACGTAAAGCACTGCTGTTGCATACAGAGAAAATAGGAGATGACTCCAACACATGCGTACGGGGAGTGGGTAGGTAGAAAGTGGTAGGAAAACGAGACCCAGGTCGAGGAACGGAAAAAGATAATTTTGCCAACAATTCAGGACAATCGACAAGGTAATGAATAAGTTTGTATAGAAAGAGAAGAGAAAAGGTGGCGCGACGACTACTTAAATCGGAAAGGTTGAATCTAGCCAAAAGATCAGATTGCGGGAAACCTCTAGGAGGGTAAATTCCATCAACGTGAAAAGCTAGAAATTTTAAGAATTTGCGTTGAATGTTCTCCAGAGCGTGGATATGAGCCTGATACGTAGGGTTCCAGACTACCGAGGCATACTCCAGTCGAGTTCGAATGAGGGTTCTGTACAGCAAGAGAGGTAAGTCAGCGCTTAAAAAATCTCTAGTTTCTGATAATAAAACCAAGAGTTTTAAGTGAAGATGAAACAATAGATCGAATGTGCGAACTAAAGGACAGAGACGATTCAAAAGTGACACCCAGATCTTTAAAAGCGCTAGAGCGAGTAATGGAGACGTCGGAAAAGAATAGTTAAAAGAATTGGGGACTTTGCTCTGGTATAAGAAACGATGTGACATTTAGAAACGTTCAGATCTAAGTGGTTAGACCGACACCATTTATCAAAAGATCAAGCCTTTTCTGAAGCACAAGAGCATCAGACATATTACGTATAACCTGAAATATCTTCATGTCATCCGCATACAGTAGGCAATGATAATCGAGAGTAGGTGCGACATCATTGATAAAGATATTGAATAATAGGGGCCAAGAACAGAGCCTTGGGGTACGCCCGAAGGGACACTTGAGACACGCGACCGGAAGCCAAGCAGCTCAACAAATTGGGTTCTATCAGATAAATAACTCTTGAGTAATTGTACTAAGTTGTTACTCAAACCAAAAGCGTGTAGCTTCGAAATGAGAATCTCATGGTTCAACTGATCGAAAACCTACTAAAATCGGTATACACAACGTCGACCTGGAAACCAGAATCCAAGGATTCAGCAAGAAACTGGTGCATAACAGTTAAATTGGTAATTGTGGAACGGCCTCTAATAAAGCCGTGTTGACAGCTGCGAAGCTTTTGGGAGATCCAAGAAGCGATGTGGTTATATAAGCAAAATTCGAAAAGTTTTGAGAAGTTACAGAGAAGCGCGATGGGGCGATAGTTAAGAACATTGGATCGGTCGCCTTTTTTATGAACGGGAACAATTCGAGCAGATTTCCAATCAACAAGAAAGCGTCTGTGTTGAAGGATCAGATTGAATATGTGAAGTAACGGCGTCGACAGCACAGAAATGCAGTCTCGCAAGAAGAAGGCAGGGATGAGATCAGTGCCTGCGGTAAGTGTGGGTTTAACCTTTTTTATAGCGAAAAGCAGATTAGACTCGACGAAATGTTTAGGCAGAGATCACGTCAACAACCTGATGTTGAGGTACAAAAAAGTGGTGAGCATGTACGTCGCTAAAGCAGCTACTAAAATAAGAAGCAAAAAAGTTGACAACATCATTTTGGCCGTCACTGTGAGTACCAAGGTAAGTCATATTAGAAGGTATACCGGAGGAATTGCGGAGTAGATTAATGTAAGACCAGAAATGATTAGGGTTAGACCTAATATCGGTCTCAATACGTCTCAAGAAGCATTTATGAGAAGTCTGAATATTAGTCTTTATATTTCTGCGCAGCATTCTAAACCGATGAAGAGAAATAGGGTCATTAGATGATTTATAATTCCGCCAGAGAGAGTACTTCAGCCTGATATCAGAGATTATAGCATTAGAAAACCATGGCGGATATTTTGTTCTGGATTTCGGAGAGGACTTAGGGATAAACGCATTGAATGAGTTATAGATAACAGAATATAGTTTCTGTAAAGAAGAATCAACGGATGAGTCTGTCAAGATAGGGGTCCATGATAGGGAAGAAAGATGTTCATATAAGGAGGTGTAGTTACCTTTTCTAAAGTTGTAGGACACATGAAGATTATTTCCAACAAGTTTGTGGAAATTGCCAGGTAAGCTGCGGGAAAATCTTATAAAAGGATAGGATGATGGAGGTCCTCGTCAACTATTGGATTGCAGTTCCTGTCAACCAGACATGGTTTGGATGACAATAAAAGATCAAGTAACTTATTGTTGGAATTGCGGACAAAGTTGAACTGCTCAAGAGACAGTAAGTTGCAAAATTATTTAATTTTTGAACACGTTCGGAGTACAACCTGAAAGGGAAGAGGCATATTCGGCAAAGTTAAAATCACCCAACACAATGAGATCAGGTCCATGGGTAATGTGAAGTAGCTCAAGTGCCTCAAACAGTGTGATCACGTGATCATAAGACACAATTTGGGATATGTAGACTGCGACAAGACAGAATTTAGCACCAACATCAGTATCTTGCCTACCCAATTTAAACACCAGAAATTGGATCCTACTACATCAACATTCAATTGCGAAGAGTTCGTTTTTTTAAATAGGAATGAGGCGAGTGTCATGGAAAGAATCTCCTGTACTGCGACCAGATTAGATTTTTTGTGCCCCCTCTAGTTGGACTTAGGAAAGGTCTATGTCTTTGACAAATTCGATCAGATCCCTAGTCAAGAGCTTTAGTAGATCTTCTTCCGAAATGAAGATGAATTTTAGGTGTTTGTATTTCTGTAGAGACAGGGCCGGGCACATCATGATGATGTGGTCCATTCGCTCCATCTCATCACCATAGTATCTGCATGTATCATCATCCACCAGTCCCATCTTTTTAACTCTTTTCTGTGTAGGTTTAACACTTCCTTCTCCCTCTTTTTGATTAAGACTAAGAAACTTCTTAGAGTGTTTGAGACCTGGCAAATTACTTGTTTGTTGGCCCAGTTGGTAGTAATCCTCTGGTAATCCCTCTGGTTGAAGCCGTACATAAGAGACGGCCCTATAAAAGGTTTTACTGTCCCTAGCTTTGCTTGCTGATCTGCTTCCTCATTGCCTCCTATGCTCTCATGCCCTGGCACCCAGACAAGTTCAACTTTGTTCTCGTCTGCCAGTTGATTTAGGGCCTGATGGCACTCGTGTAGCATGTATGATCTCAAGCTATTACTTTGTAGTGCTTTTAATGCTGCTTAATTGTCCGATATATATGCTGTTTGCATCGGTTTTTGGTAAGGAGATGTTTTTGCTTTGTCTGGTCGCTTACTGCAGCCGTATCCAATAAAGGAGAGGCTGATTTTTGAGATTACCTTCTTTAAAATGGTATACCTCATGTAATTTGAGGGTCTGCTTCATAGTTTCCTCCTTAATTGCCCCCGGTAGAGGATCCAGACTGAGAAGAGTTTTCATCGCGGCGGTAGGTGTGGATTTCATGGCATCTATGGTGAACAGACATGCAAGCCTTTGCACCTTTGCAAACTTTACATGCGCGGTACTTTGGTCTACTTTCCTCCACCAAACTGCGGACGCATAGAGGACTCCAGGTCTGACGACCTGCAGGTAGTTCCAGTTAGTTGCCCTGGGGTTTAAGCCCCACGTTTTGCCAACCATTTGGGGGTACAATCATACAGTTTTTATGGCTTTGTTGATAATTTTAGACAGGTGACTCTCCCACGTTAATTTTTGGTCCAGGGTCACCCCCAGGTATTTCACCTCCTTAAAAAGTGATTCCATTTAACTGAATACCTACTTGGAATACTTAAATCATTTCGTTTAGTAAAAGCTACAATTGTGGTTTTATTCGGGTTCATGTACATGCCCTCCTTTAGACACCAATTGCGTGTTAGGTTAATGGCATTTTACATCCTCTCTCCAATAATGGAGTCAAGCTTGCCTCTCACCGTTATGGTTATATCATCAGCATAACCAAGAACGTTATACCCTTCTCATCTACTCAGGTCGTTCAGTAGTGCATCCACTACTAGTGACCACACTTGTGGGGATATGACTCCCCTTGTGGGCAACTTCTTGTACTATTCTGATGTTCTTTATTTGTATACTATGATGTGTCTTATCTTTTCTAACCTCTTTTTCTTTTTGTTATATCATTAATTCATTCGTATCTGCCATTTTTTCGAATTGTTTAAATTTTTTAATGTAATAGATTTTCCTCTTACACTTCATATTCGATGATTTTATTACCTCATTTCACTTTCAAGTTATTAATTTATGTTGTCCCTTTCCGTATTATGTGTCGATTTCTTTATCTTCGTTATTAGTTTTTGTTATTACCTTTACTTTGTTCATTTTACGATTTATTCTTAGATTTTATAACCCATTTTAATTTACTTTTTTTGTTTTTTTTTAATTTCCGATTGAATCTTTTATTTCTTTTTCTTTAATTTTTCGTCACTAGAAATTTGTAAATACTTTTCTTATTTTGTAATTTGACGTTTAGTTTATTTTTATTTGTAATATAAAAAAAGTGAGTCCGGAAATTACAGACGAGTCATAAAAGTTGTTTTACTCGAATAAAACATGTTTTTTTTTCTTCAAAGAATATATATAATTTTTATAAGGTATTGAGATCATTAAGCCAAGTAATTGCAAGTAAAGTAAAGCAAATTATTTGTTAAAACCCCGTACACTGTGGAATTTAAACTTTAACCTATATTTTATTTCGTAAAAATAATCGTACGTTTTCGGATTCGAATGTGACTCGTTTTTTTAAAGAATAGCATATGCGGAAGAATTTAGTGATATGCGATCACCTGTGTCCAATTTTCTACCGTTGCTTTTAAATTTCTAATTTTCTTGCTATCTTGAATTTTTGGAAAAGTAACCTTTATTTTCGTTGATTCCATTTCGGCGAAATGTCTAATCAAAGTACGGGAATCGATCCTTGGGTACAATATCCTAAAAATGTTATTCTCGGTTTTCTTAAATTAACTTTGTTGTAATTAGAGGGTAATCGGATTTCTACAAGGACGGATTTTCTCCCAAATTTTCACACAAAAATGTTCCTAATGGGCAATATTTTTCATCCACAACACTCACCTTACACTGTTGAAGTGTTTTCGAGGGTTACCTCACTAACTTTGAGTAGTTCTACACACTCACCTACGTTAACCGCAGGTATTTTCGACAAGGATAAGTACGAGGGTAAGTATTACAATTTCTGACATAATTATGCATAATTTCTCTTTTATGATAGCTAAATGGCATGGGTGTAGCTCTATCAACAACCACAGGTTTAGATTTTTTAAGTTGAAAATGCAAAATAAACTTTTGCTTTAACTGGGGTTAAAGCTCATTTTACTCAGAGCAGTACATGTTTAATGTCGAAACGAGCGGAGGAATAACTTTACTTATTACTTAGCAACTTACTTTTACGTCCGGTCAGGGCGGAGGTAATACTACTTTTAGTTCTGCTGATACTAGCAACCGACTACGTAAAAAAAGCAACTTCAGCAGTAAAAAACAGTAGGTAAAAGTCTAAGTTTACTGACGTTTGAAGAAAAATTACAATTAGGTACATAAGACTAGTTTTTTCAATCGCACGTTTTCTTAAAAACTAAAAATATTCTCAGCACAAACGTTGTTTTTTAACTAGCCATATTTTGCAATTAGTTCTCTTAGCAACTACACTTAAAAGTCTCATAAATTGTGCACTTAGTCGTCACTTATACATCTCTGGTCGTTACCAAAATGTATCCAACCAATAATTCTAATGAACCTGTCTACAATAAAAAATGTTAATTTTTATCATCGTGGGAATAACATTCCTTGTGATTTTAATGATTATGTCAATATATTTAATTGCACATCCTATAGAATGTCAAACCAAAATGGAAACGATAATATATGTTGAGCAGCAGTTAGAAGCAAGAGCTCTCGAAATATCTAAAGGGTGCAGAGCAATTCCAATTACATACTTTCCTTCAGCTGTCGCAATTATTGAAATGAAGTCTAACATTCATGTATGTAACGGAGTCGCAGTTTCCGACCGATGGATTTTGACTGTTGCACATTGTTTAACATCGTGCGCGAGGTTTCTCTGCATGAATTATGGGATCCGTGTCGGAAGTACTTTTCCAACAGGGCGGGAAGCTGCATAATATTACCAAAATAGTTATTCATCCTCTATATAACTCGTCGACAATAGAACACGACTTAGTTTTAATAAAAATAGATCGTATGAATAACGCGCGTGGAATTAACATTGCAAATGTAACGCAGTCATCTGCAGAAGTATACGGATGGGAATCGTTCAGCTTGGCAGACTCTGGTTACAGAGATAACATACTTAAAACAATCGACTTAGAAATAGTTTCGAATGATTTGTGCAATATGAACATAATAGGAGAGCAAACAAATTTTATATTCAGAAAGAATATGATTTGCACAACGTTAACGACTAAAGAGAGCGGATGTCGCATAGATCCAGGAAGTCCTCTTATTTCAAAACATCGTTTATTCGGTATTGCTATGTTTGGAGAACTTTGTTACAGTTGTCGTTCTTCTATGGCCGCATTTATTGAGGTTCAAGCCTACAAAACTTTTATACATAATTTTCTAATTTCTTAAATTTTATTTTGGTTAATATTTTATATTTATTGTTTAAAAAGTGTGTAGGACTACTTACTGATATAAACACAATCCAAAGTATTATTTTGAAAGTAAAACCTGATAGAAAACATCACTAATTTTCAAAGCGCTATCTAAGTGATAGCTTTAATGCTTGTAACACACGTTGCCGATAAAGCCAAGATAACTTGTACAGAAGTGCACACGCAACAAAAGAACACCTGATGCAGCATTTCGCTCTTATTGTGAGCTCATCAGAGGTGTATACTTAAGTGCGGTATACGACTGTACAAGACGGCAGTTGGTCTTTTAAGCTCTCGTGGAGCAATGAACATAAGTAGAATGTGTGTCTTGCGACATCTCGTGTAAACATTGACACGTATGAATAGTATAAACTAAGAAAAATGCCAACAGTTAACTGTAACGGCATGTGTGTGTTAAAGTGCAAAGCGCTATCTAAGCGATAGCTTTAATGCTTGTAACACACGTTGCCAAGATCTTGGCTTTATCGGCAACGTGTGTTACAAGCGTTAAAGCTATCGCTTAGATAGCGCTTTGCACTTTAACACACACATGCCGTTACAGTTAACTGTTGGCATTTTTCTTAGTTTATACTATTTTATACTATTCATACGTGTCAATGTTTACACGAGATGTCGCAAGACACATTTACTTATCACTAATTTTATTTGTAGTGGTAAAAGCATATTTACTACGCAAATAGGAACTTTCTAAACAGTGGACATTTAAGCAATAGTACAAAGATACAGCTATATATATAAAACAGTAATTAGGCCAGTAGTAGTATACGCAGCAGAAATGTGATACTAACGAAGAAGGAATAAGAAGAACTGAGAATATTCAAAAGAAAGATATTAAGAAGAGTGTTAGGATCAATAACAAACCTACAGCATTAATACAGACCTACAATAAATTATGAACTAGTTAACCAAATGAAAGAAGAAAATATTGTGACATACATCAAATTGCAGAGGATAAAATGGTTGTCACATAATAAGGGCATACAAAAAAGAGCAATAAGAATAGTAACAGAATGGGAACAAAGAGACAGCCGAAGAAGATGGCTGGAGAAAGTAGAAGAGGATCTAAATACACTTGGAGCAAAGAAGTGGAAATGGAAGGAAAGAATGGAACAAAATAGCCCAAAACGCTAGGACCAACAGAACTCTATAGAATAAATGCGAGAATGTGGAAACTAATCCAGTCCAACAAAAGAATTAAGAAAACTTTATTAAGCAGCCATAACTGTTTGCGGTTACAGTGCGTCCCCGGATGGACTTAACTATACTTGTAATCTTTCTTATTTCGCATTTTAGGAAGAAAAGTCATATTTCATAAAAAGTTTTGCTTCTTTTAGCAAGTCTCCAATCACTACTAAAATTTCGAAATAACATACAGGGTGGTTAGAAAACGAAACAGCGTGAAATTTGGTTTAGAGTAAAGTTTTTACATTCAAATTTACATACAAAAGGCATTCTTAGTATTTGTCACTAGAAGCAGCCGTTTTGGATAAAAACGGGTTTGAAGTTAACCTGCGTTGAAATGTTTTAAGTTATATCATTTCCGAGTTTTTGAAAAATAAGCGAAAAAATGTATTGTATTATAAGGTGACAGACAAACTTATATCATTTACAAGTTAAGCTAGTTAATTACATTTACAATAAATTCTGAACGCCCTGTATCTTAGAAACCAAGCCGTTGCGGACCTATGTTTATTTAAACTTTTTATCTTAAAATTAGTCAAAGATTCACCCTTTAAAGTTTGTACAAGTACTTAATTAACACCCTGTATAAAAGCAAAGGTAGAATTTGAAATTAATGTTCGTTCTTTTCTTAGACCGCATAATACCTCAAACAAACGTGAATTTATCATGGAAAATATCGAGAAAATTTTAAAACACGTGAGGATCATTTGAATCATAGATGATGACGTAATCCTTACGCAGCAGATGATGGATTTAACTGTGTTACATTAAAACTGGTATAATTTTGATGCTGTGGACTTTTATGCTTCTTGTAAAATTATATAATATAGACGACGGAGGTAAAAATTTAAACAAACAAGAGGTCTTAGAGGTCATGCAAGAAGTAAACACAAAGATAGGATAAACGAATTGAAAGATTTCATCTGGAATTTATTTCGAGATACAAATATTACAGCTTCGAATATTTTTGATAAAAATAAAAAAATCCAGTATTGAAGCGTGTTCTACAAGGAGCAAGATGTATGGCTGCGAAAGGTTAGCTGCTTTAACTAACTATCTTAAACCCTGGCAGAAATTATTAACATTTTCTTTACGGTCCCCAGGAAAAATGTAAATCTGTAACTTTGAAGTTAAAAAGATTTTAAAGAATTTTCTTCTAAAGATGAAGTTTCAAAGAAAGCACTGAAAATAAACAAGACGAATCGCTGCCATATTCGATGGGGCAGTTCAAATTATCAAAAATTCAAAAGAAGGTTCCAAAGTTTTATAGTTTCCTCCAGAAATGTTGTTCCCTCAAAATTCTTCTATAAAGAAGAGATTATAAAATTATCAGTAAGTTATCAACAGAAAGATACATTTTGATTGACTCTGTCATCGA
Source organism: Abscondita cerata (assembly GCA_030710515.1). Taxonomy (NCBI): domain Eukaryota; kingdom Metazoa; phylum Arthropoda; class Insecta; order Coleoptera; family Lampyridae; genus Abscondita; species Abscondita cerata. Next base: position 88,438 of record JALBCR010003689.1, on the reverse strand, counting down.
ACCAACAATATGATATAACTCAGGAGGTACTATTCGATTTTAAAAGGTTATAGGAAAGGCAAAACATCTTGACCTAGAACTTACCCAGAGCAGTGTGACCTCTATTTCACATCAGAGTACGATAAGAAAATACATAACAGGTTTCTCTATTTCTTCCGGATAAAAATTATTGTGGAAGAAGATTTAGAATAATTAGAGGTCCAATTGATTGCTGGAGTTATAAAAATACTATAGAATAGAATTACTAATAAAACGACCAAAGAATATTAGGGCACATGTACGCCTTATTTTGTACTTCTTATTAAATAATTGTTAGTGCCGACAGTAATTTCTTAGAACAACTTCCTCATGGCAATTCGCAAATATTACTAAAATTCTAGTTGAACTAGTTGGAAGAAGGTGGGGAAAATCACTAACAATTCTCCTTGTACGACATAAAGGAACGCATATTCGTAAGGTGAAGAATTTATTTCTTTTCGCATTTATTTTGTCTCTAGAAAATGTTCGTATCGTGTGCCTTTTTGTTGCTGATTACTAGCTATGAAGAAGCGATAAACATATTGCGGTGAAAGAGTTATTTTAAATAATCAAAAAGATTTTATTCCAAATCAAAATTTGAGTATTGATTAGATCTGTTCTACTCAAATCAAATGTAAACTTAATGTAATTCAAGTTTAAGATTTCTAAAAACCGACTTGTAACTAAGTTAAGAAGACAATTAAATTTATTACTGTAAATAATACTTTCGTTTAGTTGCAAAAATGATGTTTAGTTTTAAGAATTAAATTTGCAATATAAATATTGCTTTTGGCAACTTGTATCCGTTTTTATATGTTGAATATGTGAGGCGCAAAAGATATTTAGATATTTCTTGAGTTACGATAGACGCAACGTTTGCAAAGTAGACGTGTGAAAGGTCAAATGATCAGTGCAGGTGTTAAGTGAAAATGAACCAAAGTTCAAGGATGAAAACATTAATTCAAGTGCAGAGAAAGATGCCATACTTACTTGTAAATAACATCCGAACGACACAACATCGAATTAAAAGAACGCACTCTCTATTCATTGCGAAGTCAACATGAATTTATAAAAACTATTTTGGTAGAGAAAAGTAAAAGAGTCAACGAATAAAAGTACACCTTTAGTTAAAGTTGTAAACCAAGTTTGAACTAAATCAAATTTGGTGGAAATGACATCTAATAATAATAATGATGCAGTTTCATCGATTAAAATTTGAATGGTAAAGTGAGCGAAATAAAGTTTGAAAACTAAAAATGTGGGCAACGAAACAATTAATACAACGAATTTAAGGAGGAATTTGTTATACCACCAGAAAAACCATTATATAAAAGTATCTATATGCCGGTCCCAATGTAATGTGAAGAAGGTATTTGTATTAGATTTAATTAGATTTTTCCTTTTTATGCACGAAATAAAGACGAAGTAAAGACGGAAGAAGGACTTGGGAAGACATGTCGTAGAAAAACGTCTACAACAATAAGTGGGTGCTGTGCTTCCACTGATTAAACCTGATTAAGAGAAATCCATGAAATAAATTGTTGTGTCCTATTTGCTCTATTTACGATTACATTTATCAATCTACCACTTGGTGGCGTCGTTGAGAGTAAGCCAAAATCATACTCGAGATCGGTTGTGCTCACGATGTGTTATTGTTTGCACTTTGTTCGTTGATCAATTTTAACCTAGTTCGTTGTACAGTAAAAGTAACGAGTGCTACACAGATCACAAGCACGATATTGCAAGGAGTATGATTTAGACACTCAGCTGATTGTGCTACGCCAGCGCCCTCACCAGTAGCCAAATTAACAAATCATTTTCTCAGAAATTACTAATGACGTAATCAACATCAACAATGAATAACATCATGACAAGACGAAAAATTTGATAACGTAGGTCGAAGCTTAATACAGTTGGAATTAAGATCTCTACCCACGTTTAAAATCAATTTAGACTAAGGAAAAATTCAACCTGATCAAAAAAATCTAAGTTACACTAGCGGATGGGCATATTCGTGTAGTAATCCGACTTTTCAGAGAACATCGTCACACCCAACAACTGTGAGACTTGGAAGGTCTTATTGTATAAGCATCTTTACGCCACTTGATGATATTACGTGTTTTCGTTAAATATCAAAAACTACGAAGGTGGTCAGATTTTTTTGGAGATTCTACTGCAGGATTAGGTGAATTAACACCACAAGAAAAATGCCAACAGTTAACTGTAACGGCATGTGTGTGTTAAGTGCAAAGCGCTATCTAAGCGATAGCTTTAATGCTTGTAACACACGTTGCTGATAAAGCCAAGTATAACTTGTACATAAGCAGACACGCAACAAAAGAACACCTGATGCAGCATTTCGCTCTTAGATAGCGCTTTGCACTTTAACACACACATGCCGTTACAGTTAACTGTTGGCATTTTTCTTAGTTTATACTATTCACACGTGTCAATGTTTACACGAGATGTCGCAAGACACACATTTTACTAACAGCACAAGTTTTATAGGGCTTAATTAATTCTCAACTGAGAGAGGCAGGAGACTGCTAACAACTCGTACGGTTTTTATAAATTTATTCACGCTTGCATCTCTTATAGATTGGCTAAGGAAATATAGAGGTGATAACTAAGTCACTGTTTCGAGACAAGAAAAGGGAAAAAAAAAATTGATAAAATTGGGAAATTTGAAAAATCAGCTCCTAAAATTAAGTGGTTGTGCTTTATTTGAATGAAATCTCTTATGACGATTAGATTACTGCTTCATATATTTCGTGGCAAATATTTGAATTTCGACGACAATTTTTAAATAAATTTTTATTTAAATTGTGTTGTCTGGGATAATAAAAAATATATTGAAAATAGAATTGCTACGGATACAAAGCTTAAGCAATCAAGAAAATTCTAATAAATGACATCAGTTAAAAGCATTTTGTCAATAATTATTTTTCATTTTGTTGAGAAGCAAAAGTTAAGATGGCAGAAGAAAAACCAAGAACTTGTGGTCCATGTCCTGGAGGACAAGAACAAAAGGTATCATCATTATTAAAATCACGTTAGAAACGCCAATGTTTTTGTGCCGCAAAATTTATGTAATCTATTTTCTTTAATGTAGAAGGACAAAACTACAGAGTATTTGCAAACAAATACGGTTCCAAAACCAGAACTCGCTTACCAACAACGATCTGCACTTAGTGAGACACATCATGGCATCTCGTCAAATTCTAACCCTCCCGATTTGAAGGCTACTCTAAGCAAAAAACCAGATTCACAAGCTCCACCAGTTTCATCCGACAAAGGCGATCATGGTCCTAGTTGCAAAGAATGTTGCCAGCAACATCAAAACCAAGAAAAAGAACCGTGTCCCGAATCAAAATACGCTTTAGACAAATGCAAAAATAAGAAACCGAACAAAGGAATCTTAAAAAAAACTGAGAAGAGCACTGTAGATCTTCCAATTCCAAAATCTCTTAAAGCGGAACCACTTAATAAAGAACCAAGCGAAGCTCCAACTTGTTATTTACCCCAACCGAATGATAACATACCAAATCAAAAGCAAGAAGAAATGGGACCCATTGGTCCTTGGGCAACTGGTAGAGTGGATTGGAGTCCGATAGCCGGTATGACAGGCACTCGTCCAATAGTCGATAAATATTCGATTACTAGATACAGTGAGGGCGAATGGCGACGACATAACGAAGAAATAATCAACAAAGCAAAAAATGGACAACAAAGTGCAAACTTGTACTGTCTAAACATTATTAAATCAAATCTAATCTTTACTCTTTAGACTCGAGTGGAATGGAGCGCGTTGTCTCGAGCAAAGTTCTGCAGATAATGATAAAAATCAAGAAGACACCACCAAACGTTTGTATCAGCGTGTACAACTAGTTCATAAGTGGAAGTGTGAGCTGGAAATGTCTATAGCAGCTGCATCCGAAGAAATAACTTATCTTGAAGAACAACGTGTGCGTTTGAAGTCTGCTGGGGCTGTCTTAACCCTACCCGAATCAATATGTAACGCTTAAGGTAGTAATATTTTTAATTAACTGTTACACGATTTTATAGGCGGCGAATGTATCGAACGACGTACCGGAAGATTAGATCCGGATTTGGTTCGGGACGAAGTTGAAGAAGAATTGATAAAAGAAATGGCTTTAATTTCCGAACTTAGAGAAACATTTGCACGAACTTTAAAAGACGTTGAATTGCAGCTGTTGGAGGACAAAACTGCTAAGCAAAAACTCGAATATGATTGGTGCGATAAAACTATAGCCCATGAACTCGAATCTGTTAATTGCGCGTTAAATAATAAATCCACCATTCTAATGTTTAAACCAGGATCGACAATTTTTCCCGAAGAGTAAGTTGTTGTTCATGATTGGAATCATAGTTGAAACAAAATGTATTCCGGGTTTGGAACCGTACTTTTCAGTGTTTCACCTACTATCGTAAGGCGCGTCATTAGACAAAAGTATACTAGTAGTAAAAGTTTTTTGGATTTCTAAGGGCATTATGATAAGTGAGCAAAACTATCTTAAATCCAACCTTGAAAACATTTTTGTTTTAACCAACAAAACAATGGTCTAATAGAAAGTTAGGCAATCTTCAGAAGCGCACTGGGAAAATTTTACCAGAGAGACTTTGCAAGAAGGTGAAGCAACAAGACAAAGATCACTTACTTTAAGAGGAACTTTAGATGTCATTCTAGTTAATGCGTCCAAAGATTTGCGTGCGCAGGCAAATCGTGTGGATACGGCTTTATCGAAGAATATCGCTTGCAACGAGCAATTACGCATAACTCTTGAAAATGAACTTTTAAAAGTGAGTAAACAAATTTGGAAAGCATTTCGTGAAACATCAATTATTACCCTTCATAGATATTGCAAAGATTGGCCAATATTGAAGGTCTTATTGATAGAACTCGAGATGCTATTAGAAGACAGGATGTTACAATAAAAACTGCTCAAACTCGTTTAGATAACAGATTATTAAGACCAAGAGTCGAAAACTGCCGAGACGAAGCTCACTATGGGTAAACATAATAAATATCATCCACATTTAACATAATATTGGTTGTTTTAGACTAATTGAAGAAGTAAAAAATATTGGAGAAAACGTGGCCGCATTGAGTGCCCAGTTAAAATCGGCTGAACGTGCTCAAGCTGAGCTTATCCAAGCCCGAATCGATTTAGAACGAGAAATTATGATAAAACGTAAAACTTTAGAAATTGACAGAACAAGAATACAAACCTTGCGTTCTCATTATCCATCTGCAACTGCTCTCGCAGGTCATTAAGAAAATAGTGGGGTGCGGTACTAGAAACATTTTATATTTCGGGTTTTTGCAAAAATTAAATATTAAATCCTATATATTAATACGTGTTGATTTGTGAAGCCAGTAGGCTGATCAATCCGTTTATTTTTTAGCCACAATTCCTTTATAAAAATATATATGGCCCGCGTTATTAGCACGACGCTCTAACAACAGAACTAATCGGCCTCTTTCCTGTGGCGTGTGTTTTGTTTTTATAAAAGAAAGCGGTCTGACGCTTACACAAGGTTTATTATAATAATATATACGGTGGTGCTTTTGAAAACGATTCATACAGATTTAACATTGTGAACTGGTTTTTTTTTAATGAACGTAGTATTACGCAGCTAAAATTATTACGCATAGCGCTCGCTATCAGAAATCAGGTGATTTACAGGGTCTTTGTGAAAATTAATCGATAAAAATTAGTAATTTTTGATGTTTATTTATTGTAACCTTCCTATTTAATTTAGTTCTAATATCATTCGAAGCTGTTCCTTGATAATAAAGCTTTTTATTTGCTTATTAATGACTTTCAGCCTTATTGTCAAAACGTAGGAATGTTGATTGTTTAGGCAACCCAATATTATTTTTTTTCATTATCAAAACTTACTTTTATTTTTATTGACAAAATTTTGACAACGTGAAATTCAGCTGACTTAATAGCAACAGCTATACGGACTAATTTTAGCTTCATTTTGATACCAAAACCATTAACCTATGACCCGTTTTCAAAAGTTCTACCCTGTATATAATTGATAGTTTTTGTTTCACTACTTATAGTAATTTTTCTTTTTTATGCAAACGATTAACGCAAAACGGTCTCTATTAATTTTTCAAATATTTATTTATTTAGTTTATTTCAAATTTACGATTTTTAAAATGCCTGCAATAACTCAAAATTCATGGAGTGCGGTAGGCGCGCCCCGGACCACTGGTTATCATTAATATGTACTGAAATACATTTAAAATTCATTTTACTAAAAAAAATTAGTTGATAACACCAATAATAATGCCATCATAAATTTTAATAATAAAGATAAAAATAAGCGTTTACCGCAGAACTCCACATCGCCAGGTTAAGCAAAAATAAAATTGCGTTTTAGAAAAAATGGTTCAAACAAAAAGTTGTAGACAATAGAATTTCAAACAACTTTTTTGTAAAATTGATATTGATGAGAGATATTGTTACAATAATTAGTCTCACGTGATTGTTATGTCTCAGTAATACTTATCGGGACAAAAATAATTTAAACCAAAGTTGTGTATATGTGTATATTTAAATTATAAACAACTTTTATTTGAAACAAAAATGTGTAAAATGGAAATTTTTCTAAATATTTTAAGTTTCAAGTGTCAAGTTTTGAGTTCCCAAACGTTTTTAAAAGTACTCGGTCAGACAGAAAACATAGTTAGAATGAGTTTCAGGAAAAAATTCCAACAATATTTTGGTCGGACGTAGAACTTTGTTTTTTTTTGAAAGCCGGGTTAGATACTAAGTTTTGGATCCGGTTATTTAGTTTGGCAGAGTGTTGCGGTTCGGGTTTAGTTTTAATCATTTGCGCAAGATTCTAGGTAATTTTTTGGGTGTATCTAAGAATATGTTTCTCTTTGTGAGTTTTAAGTACCATAAATAAAGGTAAGGGTTTACTTTAGTTTTATCAATATAATAATACTTATTAAATTAAGCAATGCGGCAACAGCGCAATTATGCTATCCTCTTCGCCAAATGAGGTGGTTCGAATGAAATAGATGTTGATTACAAAACTAATTTAATTCTTGTATGATGCATATAAAGCAAAGTTAATATTCAACATAACTCATGTATGCTAAACTAGCATTACCGGAAATAATACATACATTCTGAAGTTAGGGTTTAACGTTACATATATTAGAATAATTGCGCTGTTGCCGCATTGCTTAATTTAATAAGTATACAACACCATGCAATTTTTTAGATGACAACGTTTCGGTCAGACTCGGCTGACCTTTATCCAGGTTAAAAAATTATTTGAAACCAAAACTATAATTGAATTGCAGTTTTTGGTGTTTTTCTGTTTGTTTTGTTGATAACAACAACTTTTTTTACTTAATTGTTTTTGTATAATTGATATTGGTGTAGATATTGTTACAACAATTAGTATCACGTGATTTTATATCTTCTTTTACTATATAAAAATAAGTCGGGTTTTCTTCCTGACGCTATAACTCCAGAACGCACGAACCGATTTCCACGGTTTTGCATTCGTTGGAAAGGTATCGGGCTCCGTGAGGTTTATAGCAAAGAAAATTCAGGAAAAATGTCAACAGAAAAGCGGGAAAATCTTTTTTCACATACAGCGCCATCTCTGATACATAGCATGTAACACAACACAAACCAATATTTTAAGTAGATGGCGCCGGTGCGTCGCAATGACAATCACTTATGGCCGTATGCACCAACGCAGGTTAAACTTAAGTGACGCTTAAAAACAATGATTGCTATGGTTTTAACAATAGTATCTAAGTTTTAAAACATCGCTTAAGTTTAAGCTTGGTTTAAGCTGTGTTGGTGCATACGGCCATTAGTGTTTGCGGGATAAATTTAGAAAATCATTGTTTTTCACATTGGCAGTTATACGTTGCGTGTTTACGAGTTGGGAAACCATCCGCTTTGTTTGTGTTAACGTCAGACCAAAAACAAAAAATGTGGTTTACCAAAGTGCACTTCAATGAAACGGATAATTTGCGGACACGTATAACGCTTCGATTCAGTATTTACTTTGGATTCACTTTCATTTACTTAGAGAAGTTCAACTAAATAACACTTCATTTTTGTAATCGAAATGAATTCATTACTGTTGTGAAATAAAATAAATTTTTTTCTCTTTCAAATATAAAACAAAAAAATTTTTCTTCATCTTTTAATCACCAAACGAAATGTTACATAAAAAGAAGCCATCTGGTGGCGAAACGGAGTTCGCCGGGTTTGCTAGTTTTATATATATTTAAATACATTAAATTAAATATCACAGTAATTACTCATCGGATAAAAAATAATTTAAACAAAAGTTGTGTATAATTAAATTACAAACAACTTTCATTTCAAGCAAAAATGTGTAAAATTTATATTTCTCTAAACATTTCAAAATATCAAAAATCTGTGTAGAGTAACTGGCCTTTTGGCTTGATTAACTTTTTGTTTTATTATAACGTACTAACTCTAATTTGTCGGAAAAACTAAAAAAAGGGTGTTAACATTTTCGGTATTGAAACCGTCGCATAACTCCTCATCTTATTTGTAAGATGTGGAGTAAAATCGGATATTTGTAACTACATCTATAAAAGATACAAACAGTTTGTTAACTAATAATCAAGATGAGAACTAAAAAAAAACGATGAATACTGTAATATCCTCATCTACGCTTCACTAAGTAGATGAAACTTAAATTGTTAGTGACACAGAGAGCGACAGAAAGAGCTACGGTAGGTATAACATTAAGACAGCAAGAAACTATCAAATAGATACAAGAAAAAAAAGGTAGAGAATGTAGTAGAGAAGATACTTTAGCAATGGGAAAGACATGCAACAAGAGTTACGAATAGTTCGACAAAGATGATTTATGCTGGAGACCTATATTGGAAAGACGATTTAGAGGAAGACCATAAATCCGATAGAGGATGATATCAAGAGAGCCACACATTACGATTGAATCCGGAAGGCACAAGGCAAAATAGAATGGAAATTACTTATAGAATCCTAAGGACTGAGGGCGAAAAAACATTAACATTGAAAAACTTGTATAACTTTTAAATCGCTAAATAAATTTTCAAAAAAATTTAGTTTTGGATAGGTTATTTATTATATAAAAATTAAGAAAAACAAAAATCAATCAGACTTATCGTCATAAAAATTTTGAGCTTGTCGGGAATGGTCTCCATCTTGGCTTTTATGGTGGTGCTTGACACTTTCTTGGTCGCTACGGTCCACATTTTTCTAAAACTTTCAATCGATTTTATAGCATTTTTTTCTGCTTCAAGCTTTTTTTCACCAAAGCCCAGTACCGCTCGATTGGGCGAAGCTCAGGGCAATTTGGTGGGTTAGCCTCCCTGGGTACAAAATCGACATGATTCTCTTCGTACCATTTTTTTGTCTGCTTACCGTAATGGCACGAAGCTAAATCCGGCCAAAAAAATGTGGATACCTTATGTTTACTCAGAAAAGGCCGTAATCTTTTTTGGAGACACTCCTTCGTGTAAATATCGGAGTTAATTGTTCCATTTGTTATGAAAGATTGGCTTCTTTCACCGCAGCTACAAATCGCCTGCTAAACAAGATATTTTTTTGAAAACTTGGACTTTATTTTAGTTCTAAACTTTTTAGGAACATTTCCTCGTCCACAGGAAACATAAAACTCCTGACCAGGTAGTTGAGAAAAATCGGAGAGGACGTAAGTCTCATCGTCCATCACGCAACATTGACGTTTTTGGACAAAATCTGCTCTCAACTTTCTGGCTCGTTTCTTGGCTTCAATGTTTTTCTCCGCATTACGATCTGGAGTTGTTTGAACTTTGTAGGACTTAAATCCACTCTTTTTTTTAATTTTTCGAACTGTCTTTTCCGACAAGTCAACTTTTGCAGCTAATTTCCGGTTCGATATCAGCGGGTTCTTAACCATCGCAGATATTGCCTTTTGCACCTTTTGTGGTGAATGAAAACCCTCTAGTCCTCCACTTCCTGGTTTCCGTGTTATGGTAAAGTCTTCCTTGTACCGCTTGATGACTTTTGCTGCCACTTGCCTGCAAACTTTTGCCTCCTCTGCAATGCGAACGACTGATCATTGTGGATTCTCAACAAATTTTTTAATGATTAATCTATGTACTTTTACTACTTGTGCCATTTTGAACACAATTTGACTCAAATAAAAATAAAAATTTGACAACATATTCTGACAACTATTTCAAAGCCTACTATATCAAAATTTTTAAAAAAAATTATATGGTATAAAAGTTATGCAAGTTTTTCAATGTTAATGTTTTTTCGCTCTCAGTCCTTAGAACCAATAGGATTGCGACATTGAGTTTTTAATAAGACCTTGCAGATTCCCCGCTTAAGTAATACCCTTACTCCCATCACGTTGCAGTTAGTGACGCACCTGTAACTGTAAAATGAATTCAGTTTAGTGTGTTTGTTTATTAAGCCAACCGCAAGTCGTGTATTCGGATTGTTTATCGTTTATTCGGATTGTGCAATCAATAGTAATCATAGCGTGCATTGTTTATTTTTTAAAATGGCAAGCGAATCTAGCGATGTTGCAAAAGAGCCGTTTGAATATTCGTCGTCGGATTTCGTTCCTGATTCGGAATCGAGTGAAAATGATAGTGATGAATCACAAACTGCTTCAAATACGTTTCGACAGGTGTCTGAAAGAAACAATTTTGCCACTACATCTAGACAAGTTCCAGAAGAAAATAAAAAATCTAAAAGGCAACGCAGAAATCCGGAGATCTGGAAGCAAAACGAGAGAAAATTAAAAAGAGCTAAAGGAGAACAGTATGATAATGTTAAGGGAAACGCAATAGCAAAACGAATTAGGGGAGACCCGTGTAACTGTCGGTTTAAATGTTATGACGGCCTAAGTGAAGCAACGCTTACTTTGATTTTTGATTCTTTTTATGCAATAGCTAATAAAGAACAACAAGATGTGTACTGAGGTAAGAAAACCTGTTTACGTGTATTATAACAATATAGTTTCATACTAACTTCTTTTTTAGGCGGTTTAATACAGGCAAGAAGCATTCGAAGGAGGCGACCAAAAGGAGATGGGGGAGTTGCAAAAGGCCAAACCTTTTTGTATAAAATTAAAAAGGGAACATTTGAGAAGAAAGTTTGTAAAACGGCATTTAGGAATATTCACGGAATAACAAAAAGCAGGGTGGAGAGAATATCGACCTATATGGCTACAAACATAGTAGGTCCAAGAGATATGCGAGGTCGTCATGTAAATAGACCTAATAAAATCCCAGAACATATTGTGAAATCTATTGAGGAGCATATTAATAGCTTCCCAAGACGAAAAAGTCACTATAGCAGAAAAGATAACATAAATAGGCGATACCTTTCACCAGAACTAAATCTAAAGCTCATGCACAGACTGTATCTAAAAAAGTATGAACCGGATCAACATAATCTATTAGATAAACCAGAGTTTAAGCCAAAAGTTTCATACACATATTATCGACGGATATTTATAGAAAATTTGAATCTGAGCTTTTGTCATCCTAGAACAGACACTTGTAAAGTGTGCGATATCCTTGAAAATAAAATACGGTCTCTCAAAAATGATGACGAAGCTTTAACCAACCTTAATGTACAAAAAAAGGTGCACCTGACCAAAGCTGATACGTTCTATAAAGATTTAAAAGAGAAAACCACCTTTGCTAGAGAAGATCCAACAGTTAAAGTCTTGTCATTTGATTTCGAACAAAACATGCCTCTACCACATGTTCCTTCTGGGGACGTTTTCTACATACGCCAGTTGTGGTTTTATCATTTTTGCATTAATAAGGGTGGCGTTTCAAAGACCTACTTTTATGTTTTTGATGAAGTCACAGGTCGGAAGTCACCAAATGAGGTAATAAGTTGCTTACATGATTTTATAAAGAACCACATTGAACCGGAGGTAACAACGCTCTACGTTTTTAGCGATAACTGTGCGGCCCAAAACAAGAACGCAGCTCTTGTTCACTTTTGGCAATCTATACTGTTACAAGGTAGATTTAAGAGTATTGCTTATCGTTATCCAGAACCGAGGCACAGTTTTCTGCCCTGTGACAGATCTTTTGCTCTAGTCGAAAAAGAAAAATGAAAGAGAGAAAGAATCTATCTGCCAGAGGAATTGAGTCGCAAGATCGAAAATACAAGTAAGAAATTTATTGTCAAAACTCTTACACAAGATATGATTCTAAACTACAAAGACGTGTTTGCTCCATTTAAAAAAAAAACAACATAAAAAATAGTTCTGGTAAAAAATTCCAAATATTAAAGTATAAAATTATCAAATTTAGTGACCAACATAAAGAAACTGTTTAGACGAGGTTTATAATGCCCCACTACTTTTAAAACAAGAAAAGCTATTAAATGTCATGGAGTTAAATGGCAAAACAGTATGTTGGCGAAGCTGAAATGTGGTACTACCAAACACTTGCACCTGTAGGAACAGAAGATTGTTTGAAATCAGAGACAGACGATGACGATGAATGACAGAATGTATCTAATTTATTATTATTTTTATATTCAAGCGTAGATATTAGTAGTTTTCTTATTCATAATAATATGAACTTTTTTTTAATTTAGCTTAGTTTTTGTACAAGATATAACCATACAAAAACTTTTTTTTGTTTGTTTTAGGCAAAAAATAGGCAGCTCCAATTTTTTATATATTGATATTATTTAAAAAAAAGTATGTAATATAATTAATTCTTGCAAGCTTTTCACGTGGAAAAAATATAAACAATAAAATGGCAATTTTAAAATTTTAGGAAGGTTTTTTGCGATTTCCCACATATTTTTAAAAATGGAGCTGCCTGGTTATTGCAGCCAACCCTTCACTTATAAAATTATCGTTTCTATTTAACATTGTGAGGTCGTAGAAAAATAATGTATGAAATTCGCATGTAATGACTATTAAGTCTTAATAGTAATCATTACATGCTCATTGCATAATATACTATTATGTATTAGCTCAAAAACAATTTATTAATGCCGGTAGCAAAAAAATGCGAATTTCAGTACTTTAAACTAGAAAATTTATTAAACCCGAAGTAAAATTATTTTTTCCCGAAATCGTCACTAAAGTACAAAAAAATCGGCGGGAAGTAAATAAAATCGGCACTAAACTAATTCATTATACGACGATTTTTAAGTTCATATTTTCGCCGGTACAGATGTGTAAAATGTATGTAAATTTTAGAACCGCGCATGCGCGGTGGAAACATTTGACTTAAAAAAAAACAGCTGACTAAAATTGTCAGATTTTGTTCAAATTTTGGGATTTTGGAAAAAATGTAATATGTACTCGGCACTAAAGTTATTTTTCATGACTCACTTGGTTTATTTGCCTCGGCTATCGCCTCTGCAATTAAAACATATTCGTCATGAAAAATCAAACTTTAATGCCTTGATATATAAATAACTATTATTCGAATTATCCCATGTACTACAAAAACATTTAACAAAATGTGAACAACCGGCATCTTACACACTGAAGATTTCTACAAATATTAAATTTTGCTGAATCTGAGTACATGACAACTGTTCATGAGGTGGTGACTACAATTCAGTTTTTTCTGTTTTTTTGAAATAAACTAACAGTTTTTTAATATTTTGAAATGCAATGTGTTCTTTCCAAGTCAGATATGCAGGTATTGAAATACGTATTTTATACTAAATGCCTACGATATTTAGACTTGAAACGGTAAACTAAAGGAAAACAAAGAAATTTTATAATTTTAAAACAGAAAATTTAAGAATCTCAAAATAAAATTTGTTTTTTATTTGAATTTTAACCGAAGTATTACGGAAACATTTAAGTTTGTCTCAAATTAGTTATAACAAAATTGCATTCGGAAACTAGAAAGGGCCTATTTTAACTAACTATTAGATACTTTGGCGAACAAGGAAAATATGCTGCAAATATAAAAAATCATAATCAAATAAATAAAATAAATAAAACACTCCGTATTTTAGTTATAAAGGACCGTACACCTGCACAACATATGTTTTTCAGAATCCCCTTGATGTCCCCTATCTATTCTTAACGTATGCGCATTTACCAATGAATCACCTTTTATATTTTAAAAATTATATAGAGCTGCAAAGTTGCATTTTTATCAGTTTTAAGAATTAGTAAGAGTGATTCTTGTAGATTTTTTTGCGTTAAAAACGTTTCTGACAGTCAAATTGCTCCAGCACCTCAGGTTTGTTTGAAATATTAGCTGAAATGGTCAAAACTCTTTTAACTGCTTTTATTGAAGTTTCAGTTGTATGATCTTCCAAGATGTGTTAATGGTGTTGTGTGTCAGAGAGTACAAGTTTTTTCTTCACTTCCATTAAAAAATGTTCACTGCGTGTACTATCTGGCACACAAAACCATTTTTATGAATTTTTTGGGCCTTCATTGGTTCGATTTTCTTATGATCTACCCTTAATTGGTCAGATATTTTCTTGATCTTTCCTATGCCGGCTAAATCCTCCTCTGATCTAGCGTTAACTGGTCGGATTTTCTTTTGATCCTGCCTTTGTGGTTCTATTTCGGAAGTTGGATTCGTAATCAACGACTTCAAGAACCCCTGGGTAGGAAGAATACTAAAGATCTTCTGAAAAAGTTTGACGCGTTAAAACTAGCGACTTTGCATCACTAATACTCTTGAAATCTTCACCTTAAAACATCGTACAATAATTTAGGAAAATGGATTCTAAAGACCAATAGTAGTATTATGCGAAGCAATTGTGGAAAATGGAAACCAAAAACTTTGGTTCTTAAAAGAAATTCAAAAAAATGTTTAAGAAGTACAGGGTTATTCACGGTATACGACACGGAATATTACAGCCAAACTATTTAATAAAATTAGGAAAATATATCTGGGACTGATAGAGACCTATAGGAGGAATATTTTAAAATTACTTTCAAAATATACAGGTGTCTCAAAATACACAAAACGTATCAAAGTTGTGTTTTTTCTTATGGAATGCCCTGTATATTAATACATTTTCAGTTTGTACGTTTCAAAATAAGGATGGATTTTATAGAGGTTTGCCTTACTTAAACCTAAAAGTTTTTGAGATATTTTTGTATTTTATGAAAAAGTCGTCACTGATTCATATCTCAGCAACTGATACCTTTTTCCAAACTAAATTCGCACTGAGTCTATGAATTGATCAGATTTTATGTAAAACTTATAAATCATATACAGGATAAATACAAAATAAGATTAATTAATGACATGTTTTGAACCGCAATAACTTGCTTATTTTAAATGGAACACCCTGTATTTTATATTAACAACAAATGTAACATGTAATTACCTATCAAACAATACTATAGTGTTCTATAGCTAAATGTTCAGGTCATGAAAATGCAAATTTTCATAATGAAGACTGATTTGTAACAATTTTAATATTTATCAAGTAAGCTATACAACTTTGACAGGTGAATATTATGTATTTGTAGGAAAGAGAAGATTTGCATTGTATACATTTTATCAATTGTATTAAATTTTGAGGGAAATAAATATGTATAGAGTTTACGAGAATTTAATAAACGTACAAATTTACTTCACAATAATATCTCTTCTAATGAATTATCTGCTCCACGGATCAATTCCTAAGCTGTTTACAATATTGTAAAACATACTGGTGAAATACAAAAACATTTGCTTAAAATACGAAAAGCGCCTATTTTTTCACGAAATTAAACGGGTACTTCCAGACGTCGTAGAGACTTGAAATTTGGCATGCCGATGGGTCTTGCCTTCAAACCAACGGGAAAAATCCAAAAACTGAAAATTTTTATGCAGGGGCGGGGCCAAGGGATCTTCGTCCGCCATAGGTTAAACATTATTCAAAGAATAATGGGTTCAACCTACATGCACGCGGAGTGTGGCATTATTAAATTCATGCGTTAAAAATTTGCCCGTCATTCAACGGGTTTGTTACAAATACATAATATTCACTTGTCAAAGTTGTATATAGTCTATTCCAAGCTATTTGTCCGGTAAAGGATTAACCCCTCTTTACTTTTACGCACACCGTGGTTTAAAATATTGTGAAATGTACAGCCTTGAAATCATTAGCTTTAGGAGAGACAAGATTCGTTATATTGTAGTATTAAATGGGTTAAGAAAGGATAGAAACATTTAGAAAACGCATGCATTTAAGTTGAAACAATATACGCCTTTAAAGTATTCTTTAACACTGGTATTAAGACGAAAATTCTAAAAATGAGTTTTCTACGCTGGTTTTCAGCAATTGTCATTTAATTCAGAAGTACTCAAACAAATGTTACAAATTATTGGAAAATCAATTATTTCTAATAATTATTTGTTTTTAAGTTCAAATATTTTATAGAATAATACAGAAGGCGAATATTATTAACAATTGCGATTGACATTCTCTTCACAGACTCCAAATTACCACTTTCTTTCAGATGAAGTATTCTTAATACTGTCTTCACTGATATTTAGAGTGCGTCCTGTTCTTTGTTGCACAGCAAGGAAGGACGTTAGTGAACTCCAATTTTCTTTTTCTTACAAAATAATCATAAGTATTCAACATCATCTGTTTGTCACTTATACTATACTTTTTTCGGCATGGTTAAATTTTAGGAACACTTAAGAAATACAGCACTGCCTCAATGCAAAAAATTTAGAAGACTGTTTATTTTTAAAAAATTGTGTTACTTCATTAGTGAAGAGAAATTATGTATTCAATGACGAAGATTACATTAATAGCTCATTAGCTCTTTAAAGAATGTCAAACGCAAATTCCAGCAATTGTTAATTATATTCGTCTTTTGTATATTCTACAAACTATTTGAACTTTAAAATAAATAATTATTAAGAATAATCGTTGTCCAATAATTTGTAACATTTGTTTGAGTACTTCTGAATTAAAATGACAATTGCCAAAAACCAGCGTAGAAAACTCATTTTCAGAATTTTTGCCTTATTGATAAATATAAAATTGTTACAAATCAGTCTTCATTTATGAAAATTTGCATTTTCATGACAACCTGAACATTTAGCTATAGGACACTGTAGTATTGTTTGATAGGTAATTACATATTACATTTATTGTTAATATAAAATACAGGGTGTTCCTTTTAAAATAAGCAAGTTATTGCGGTTCAAAACATGTCATTATTTAATCTTATTTTGTACACATCATGTATATGATAATAGATTCTTCACAGTTCTACATAAAATCTGATCAATTGATAGACTTCTATAAAATCCTTCATTATTTTGTTCGTAGAAACCGAAAATGTAATAATATATAGGACATTCCATAAGAAAAACACAACTTGATACGTTTTGTGTATTTTGAACACCTGTATATTTCGAAAATAATTTTAAAATATTCCTCCGATAGGTCTCTATCTATCCCAGATATATTTTTCCAATTTTATTGAATAGTTTGGTTGTAATATTCCGTGTCGTATACCGTGAATAACCCTGTATATTTGACATTTCACCAAAAATGTAAAAAAACTGACGTGCTGGAGCAATTTCATAGTCATAATCATTTTCAGAGCAAAAAAAAATACAAAAATTACACCCACCCATTCTTGAAACTGTATCTCGCAGGACTGTGTTATCTTAAAGTACGAACACGTAGAACGCTGGCGCTTGATACTTGTACATGCCAGTGCTTAGTTAAAGCGCTTTATCTCTATTTAGAAATTTAGATGATCACGTAGAACGCCAGTTACGTACGGGGTGGACCGATTTCGATGGGATTACTGTTAGAGCAGAACTATTCACGTAGCATTAGGCCAACTTTTTGAGACAAATTAAACAACGAAAAAAATTTGCTATCTTTTTTCATTTTTGATGTAGGGACCAAATTTGAATTTTTCCAAATTTCGGTAGGATTACTGTTGATAAAAATTCAGGAAAAAGTGCAAAGACATTTCTTGTGCAGTTTTTAGCGTAGAATCAAATGGAGTGGTTAATTTTTAACTTTGGTCACCAATAGTCGAGATGCCACATAAACTTAGTTTTTTTTTAATGGAAACCATAGTTGACTTTGACTTCATTAAAAGCTTTATTTTGTAAGCTTTTCAACAATATATAGTTTATAGAGGTTCTTTTAGAAAATTACGGAATTACAAGCGAATTAGTTAGTTTGCAGCAGCTATCTGTTTATACCCAAGAAATCATAATCCAAAAGGGCGCCCAGCCATATTGTGGCTTTAGGCCTTAGGGGTAAATTGATCCACAAATATGAAAACTTATATTGCCGCTTCAATAAATTTTGTACGTATACTATCTTCAAAAAAGATTATTTTATTATGAAGTAAAATTATTAAAAACCATAAAAATCAAGTGGAAAAAAAAATTACATGCAAGTCTCTTATGATTTAGCTATTGCAAAAATGGCTTTGCAAATACAGTTCATACACAATGTAATTCTGTATTATTTGTCCTTGCCCCCGATCACGAAAATTCCGGCTTCAGCTCTCAGTCGGTTAATAAAAAAATAATTCCATATGATGCGGACTCTGTGATGCTCTAAGTCTAAACAAACTTGAATTTAAAAAAGAAAGACAGTTGGTTATCCCATTTTAGTAATTAGCAAATATAACTGTGAAAATCTCACTATTTAGTTGACTTCTGACTTTGATGATTTATATTATTCGAAAATAAACGATGATAAAATCAGAATAATTGGTTTTGCGTAGTTAAGGAGGACAACCGGATGGTGAAGCGGTAGAAAAATTTCATTTCTTATTTATTTAATTTACCAACTCAAATTACACCAAAGAGAAATGGAATTTAAACTTTCAGATGTCGAATAAAAAATGGAAGTAAATTATCCAATACCAATGATATAGGAGTATGATTCAAAGTAAGTTATACATCACTTAAGTATATAAAAGTACATGTAACAAAATTTATTAGTAAAAGTTATTAATTTCGTTACATTTAAATAACGTATTTAAATAAAACATTTTTTAGAATCATTACGGTTAACAAAATTCAATCTTGATTTCACTGGTGTCAAAAACATAAAATGGTTCACTGTTTAAAAAATAGCCATTGAAGGTGTGCGATTTGCAAATGGAACATCAATCAAGATTTGAAAAAAAGATAAATTTAAATTAATTTTTTTCACTGATTTTTACATGCATTAAATAGTGGGTATTATACATATAGAAATTTTAGAGCTTTATCTGCTTTACACAGAGTTTTTTTTATGTTTCTGGATTAGATACCCTACTATAGTTTAACATTTTTCAGGAAAACATTTAAAGCGCCAAACAAATTCGAAATGATTTAAAAGGCCCTACCTTTTTTCAAGTAGTGCAGGAAGGAATAAAATGTCACTGCTTGTAGTACTAGAACACACGAAAGAAACTAATGCGTTATAACTTGATTTATTTTATCAGCATTCAATGATGACTCAAACTGCATACCTGTTGTACACGTGTTAATAAAAACACATTTTGAGGACAGATAATTGTTTATTGTTAGTACGCGAAATTTAAGAATTATATATTATAGTGTATTTTATTTTGTACATGTTATACATTCTTACATACAATATACTTTAACATCAACAAAATAACAATTTATTAAACAAAAACATAAATACAACAATGCGGCGCCCAGAATCAGATAAAAACAAATTGATCAAGTCGTTGTTACCTTAGAATGTACAAAAATTTATATACTAAAAATAAGATAATATAACCACAACCATAATCGTTTAGCCTGAGAGATGGACATAATAAGTACTTGACAAATACATAACATGCTAAAAGATTAATATTTAATTAAATTAGGTACATTTACCTATTTAATACTGTATAGGCCATTAAGCTAAACAATACTGCTACAAAAATAAATAAAGCTATCTAGGAGCATACTTTTCGTAAGCAATTTACTACTGACTAGTATTTTAACAAGGAAGATTCGTGAACCAAATTAATTATTAGAGCAAAAGGATATTTTTAAAGTCTACGCGTTTGTGTGCATCAATTTATATTAGAAATGCGATCGTTGCTTGTCGATAAATCGATTTTGTCTGCCTGCCTATACAAATCTTACGTGGTAGTTAAATTAAAAGAAATTGTTACACACAAACATTAATTTACTTACTAAATGCTACTTACTATATCGAAATGGCTTCTTAAAGAGATCAGTGAGAAATTATAACCTGCATAGTTTTCTTTATAAAAAATAACTCAGTTTTAATTTAGGGCTTATTAATAAAAACTGTGCTATTTTTTGTGGTTACAATAATTTCGCTTAGAAATTATTGTAACCGGTAATAACGTCTTTTTGTCCAAGAACTGCCCTCTTTCCGACGGACGATAACAAATTCCTGTTGCGGCTCATGCCTTCAAGTTGCTTTTTTCGTGCAATTTCTAATAAGAGCCGGTTGCGAAGTACGTCCAAGGAGTTTACGATGGATAAGGAAGGACCATTGTTTAATCCTTGTCGCTTGATTCTGCCGATAAGTGGTTCCTAAGCATAAAGAAGTTACTTGGAGTCATTTACAAAAACTTTTGGAATGCACAAAAACTGGTATAAAAGCACTACATAGTAAGCATTTGAAGCACAACCAAGTTAGCAAAACGTTACTATCAAAAACGTGCAATAATCAACAAAAGGAAGATAGTGCTCCACAGAGTTCAAGAATGCGAAGATAAGCAAATAAGAATCGAAGGAAAAGTAAAAGAGTTAATTGAACTAAGAAACTGGACAAAGAAAGTATTAAAAAACTAAAACACTGCAAGGAACCGGAATATACATCAAAAAAGATTTGTGAAAAAAATGTAAAAGCAAAGAAAAATAATTAATAAAACAAATAAAAAGATTTAGATTCAAATGACACCATGTATTAATTCGTTCAATAAATTAATAATAAATAAAAGAGACATACTCCCTAGAGCAGTGTTTTTCAATCTTTCTGATTTCGCGACCCCTTTACAAGTTAAAATATTCTGGCGACCCCTGTTTCATAGAAAGCCAAAAATTGTTTAATGAAATGACTACATACGTTAAGTAATTATTTTTTCCTATTTTGCTACATTTATTTATTTATTCACGCGGACCAAACTGCGACGGCGACGTTGCGGGGACAGTAAACACCCCCCGCGCGCGCCTCCCACAATGTTATTTTGTTTCAACTCTCATCTCTCACTCAGTTAAGCGCAGTGAAGAGTACGGACGTCATTCTTTTGTTTTATTCGCTTACTCCGCGCGTTTGTAAAATGAATAAATTTCTCAAAAGATCGCAGCCTTCAACATCTAGCACTAGTGTCAATAGCGGTGGTGGTGAACCAAACCCGAAAAAAAATAGACATTACAATGACAATTATTTGAAATACGGGTTCACAGTCATAAATAATAAACCTCAAGGTGTAATTTGCAGCGATGTTTTATCACGTGAGAGTATGAAGCCGTCAAAGCTTATGCGACATCTCACAACCAAGCATCAAAAAGTCGTTGGTTTGTTTGAACGAAAGTTGAAAGCTCTTAGTCAACAGCAAAATATTATAATTCAGGTGAGTTATAAAATAATGTTTTCCTAGTCTCCACTTAAAGCGGGTTTATTCTAATTATTGCTATTTTGTGATAATAACCATTATTATCTAATAATAAATCTGTAATAGGTGCCGTCGTTGACACTCGTGCGCACGGAGCTAATTTTTCGATTCATTTGCGAATGCAAAATATTGTCCGTTTACGATTTAATGCTGCTTCGTTAGATAAAATTACCTTGGGAACCCTTCATGGGCGAGTTCGACTCGTATTTGGCCACTTTTTTCTTTATTGTTTGCACACAACTCTTGATTATACTTAATTTTGGTGTGCAAAGGTTCTACGTCCTTAATTTTTATTGACTATTCACTTTTATATTGTTTGGTTTATTTTCAGGCATCTAGTGTCAACGAGTCACCATTATTAGCTACCTACAAAGTGGAATATCAAGTTGCTAAAGCAGGGAAATCACAAACAATTGCCGAAAATCTTATTTTGCCAGCAGCACTTGATATGGTTGAAATTATGGTCAGTAAGCAGGAGGCAAACAAATTAAAAAACATACCACTTTCTGACAATACTATTTCACGCATAATAAACGATATGGCCAAAGATATTCAAGAACAAGTAGTCCAAAAATTAAAGAAAAGCAAATATTTTGCTTTGCAGTTTGACGAATCTACAGATGTTTTTGACTGTGCACAGTTTGTAGTATTTGTGAGCTTTGAAGAAGATACCAGTATCAGGGAAGAAATTTTATTTTGCAAAGCACTTCCTGCAAACACTACTGGCCAGTGTTTATACGATATGTTTTTAGAAAGTACTTGCAACTACGATATTGATTGGAAAAAATGTATCGCTACTTGTAGCGATGGCGCTAAAGCTATGACTGGCAAAAAGAGCGGACTTATTGCAAAGTTAAACTTGATAATGCCAAATATGTCCTGGACACACTGTTTTCTTCATCGACAAGGTCTAGTTGCTAAGATAGTACCTTCTGATTTAAATGACGTGCTCAAGGAGGTAATAAAAATGGTGAATTCTATCAAAGCTAAAGCTTTGCAAACTCGGTTATTCAGAATCATTTGTGAAGATATGGGTTCGCTTCATCAAAATCTCCTTTATCACACAGAGATTAGGTGGCTATCCAAAGGGAAGGATTGACAAGAGTTCTGGAACTGAGAGCAGAATTGTTAATGTTCTTACAAGATGCAAAATCTGAATATGCTTCTCGTCTTTCTGGCTCTATTTGGCTCTTGAAATTAGCATTTTTGGCAGATATTTTTAGCCACCTTAACAATTTGAACAAGAACCTTCAAGGAAGAGAAAAAAAATATTTTAACAGCGAAAGATAAAGATAAAGCATTTCACGCAAAACTTCGTTTGTGGTCAACCTCTCTGCAAAACAATATGTGCGAATCATTTCCATCTGATCAGAAGATTATTGAAGAGAATGCAGCAGAATAAAGTTTTGCAGTATCAGCTAACATTACTTGCATGATACAGAGCTTGCATAATTTGCAAGAGAAACTTTTGGCATACTTTCCAGACTTGCACTCTGAAGCTGACAATGGGCGTAGATGGATTTTAAACCCTTTTTTGGAGAAATCAATAGATCTGGCTGATGTCACCACCAAAATGAAAGAATGTTTTCTAGATTTAGTCGTCGATGGCATGCTTAAAATGGAATTTTATTCACAAAGTGTTAACGTATTTTGGATAAAAAGAAAACACGAATATCCAGAGCTGGCAAAGGAAGCTCTTAAATTATTAGTGCCATTTGCCACTTCATACTTGTGTGAACTGACATTTTCTTCAATGGTAGACATAAAAACTAAAAAGAGAAATAGACTGAAATTAGAAAACGATTTGATTATTAACGTTTCAAAAATAGCACCACAATATGATAAACTTTTAAAAATAAACAAGCACATCCTTCTCAGTAAATGGTTTGTTGTGTAAGAACTAAAATTGTGTTTTGTAAAAGGCTTCGGGAACCCCCAAGGGTGCGACCCCAAGAGTGAAAAACACTGCCTACATCTGTAAAAATGTAACTACTGTCCACAAAAAAGAGGAGGAAACTACAAAGAAGCGGAGGAAGAATCAGTGCTAACGTAAATATAACTGATTAAACGAAACCACACTAAGAAAAACCAAAAGGAAAGGAACATAGAAAAACTAAGGGCGGAACAGATAAAGAAATAGTACGTAGAAGCACTAACCAAAAATTACAAAATCGGGATAGAAACAAACAAAAAGGAAAACACCATAAAACTGCACAAAACAAAAAGGGCCCAAGAGTATGGCGACTTTATTTGTAATCTAACCATCAACAAACCATACATATTATTAAATGGGACACTTTTAGCTACAACTTTGCAAAAAGCAATTGTTTTTAATCACCTTCATTTGTTTGTGGTCACTTCATCAGTATTTTTTTTTTAATTGAAGGGTTTAATTTTTTTGACTTCTTCTTGTAGAAAATTTTAAGTACAAAGACATGCCAAAAAACTCATAAGCCTCCAAAAATGAACTGACGTGTTGGAGCAATTTCAAGATCATAATCATTTTCAGAGCAAAAAAATTTACAAAAATTACCCCCACCTATTCTTGAAACTGTACCTCGCAGGACTTTTCCCCCAACTTAAAAAAGACACAAGAAAGATTCTTTAGTTACATGAGGATGAAACTACAGGTTATCCAAAAGTATGGAAACCTGCTTATATCTTGAAAACCGCGAGGATTAGCGGTATGAAACTTTGGGGAAGTATGTATGACATACTTCCGGACATTTTTTATTTTTTATAAAATTTTGATACAATGCTCCAATTACGAGTAATTGATATCAACTTCTGATTTTCAAATGGCACCATACTAGTTGACTGACATTTTTAGAATTTACATAAAATTCTGTATGCAACGGTGAACATAAAAATTATTTAATATGATAAATGTTATTAAAAATTTGAAATAAAATCAGTTTGACCGTCAACTCAACATTATTGCTTATGGGGGCGGGTACCTGTCTCTGTAAGTACTTGTTTGGGGAAAACAATAACCAATAAGAGCTTTTGTGTGTTGAATAAAATACTTAATCCTTTCTTAGCAGTGCAGTGGCGTATCTTTTATTTTTTTATTTATTTTTTTATATACCTAACTATTCTACACGGGCGATTGCGGACCAGTGGTTTGAAGAACATGGAAGACCGATTGGGATGCGAACCGTTTATAGACGGATAAGAACCTTTGGGGTCTTTTCATACCGTCCCCTTTTTGTGCTACCACTGACTTCAGAGCATCGACGTTATCGTCTAGCGTGGTGTAGAGAACGGGCAAATTGGGACCAAGAATGGAATTCAATTGTCTTTAGTGATGAATCCAGATTCTGTTTGGGTATGCATGACGGTCGTGCAAGGGTGAGAAGACGGCGCGGTGAAAGACAAGATCCCCAATTTCCCGAATAGGCATGTGCACCACACAGTTGGAGTTATGGTATGGGGAGCTAGTGCTATTGGAAGTAGATCACCTATTAGAGGTAACATGACCGCTGCGCGCTACATCCAGGAGGTCGTAGACCCCCATATTGTACCTTATGTTCAGACCATCCCCAACAGCACATTCCAACAAGACAACGCACGACCTCATGTTGCTAGGGTTTCTTTGGCTCATTTTGAGGCCAATCAAATTGCTTTGTTGCCTTGGCCACCAAGATCTCCCGATCTTTCGCCCATCGAGCACGTCTGGGATATTATGGGAAGAAGATTACTCAATTTACCTCACCCTGCACAAACTCTAGCGGCTTTGCAGCATCAGTTACAGATAGCATGGGATGAGATACCTCAAGAAGAAATCGACCACCTCATTAGAAGTATGCCCAGACGTGTTAATGAGTGCACAAAACATCGTGGTAGAGCAACACATTATTAAGTTTTTGAAGAAGTTAACAGTTTAATTTTTATCAAATTGTGATCGTTTACTAATCTAATTCGTATACACTAGTATACCAAAAATTGTTCAAATAAATTCATTATTACTGGGTGTTCTTCTTTCTATGTCACTTAGTATAGTATATTATTTTATACGTAGCTTAAGTGATGCTTTTTATGCTGACGATGTTGGATTGACTGTCGATAGTAGTGAGGTAGGCAAAACATCCAAAAACATAAAGTTTCACATAAAATATATTATTTTTCTTCAAACGAAGTACAAAGACGTATATTAATAGCTAAATACAACATAAGGAATTTTTAAATATGAAAAAAATGCTGTCTGTTCTGCTATATTAGAAGAGTTAATATAGTTTTTGGTTGCACGTTGCACTTTATGTGTCAGAGGGGATGCCGATCGAGAGATAAAGTATTTATACAGGCTGTTTCTGAATAGGGGTAACAAAATTCTAAGGTAGATAGGGGGAATCATTTGAGACATTTTTTATTTATAAACTCATAGGCAACCATGTTCACCCTAGAAGCTACACGTCAAAAACTGTTTTGGTTTTTTTTTTATTTTTGTTAAAAATCGTGCTTAAAAGGCAGACATTTTTAAACTAATGACACTTTATGAGCGATTAAGTTGGCTATGTTTCACGTCTTAAATGGCATAATTGTTTTTGACGTTAGTTGAATTTGTGTTTCTTGTTACTTAAATCATGAATCAGCATACTTTTGAAGATTTTGCTAATATGATGTTAGTTTACGGCGAAGCACATTGTAATAGTAGATATGCTAGACGCTTGTATACAGCCCGATTTCCAAATCGTCCAATACCTTCCAATAGGGTGTTTGCAAAAGTTTATCAGCGATTGTGAGATACAGGAACTTTCGCAGTTAACAAGGTAAATTGGCGGAGTTGCAAGACATCGTCGAACTTTACGATTTGAAGAAGATGTGCTTTATAAAATAGAGCAGAACCCATCTATCAGCACTCTAACCATTGCACGTGACTTTGGTGCTGGTCATGTAAGTGTTTGGCGAGTTTTGAAAGAACAACAGCTTCACCCCTATCATGTACAAAAAGTTCAAGCCTTTGGTCCAATTGATTTTCCACCACGTACTAACTTTTCGCGCTGGTTCGTACATCGCTGTCGCTTACAGCCTCAATTTCCACGGTATGTTTTTTTACCGATGAAGCAAGATTTAACAGAGATGGCATTCTTAACTCTCGCAACAACCATATTTGGGCCGACGAAAACCCTCATGCCATTCGACAATCCAAACTCCAACACAAGTTTGGAATCAACGTGTGGGCTGGCATCCCCTTCTTCCACCTCGTCTCAACGGTCCCATTTACAAGATCTTTTTAGAAGAAGTTCTGCCAGAATTGTTGAAGGAAGTACCACTGGGGGTTCGCCGACAGATGTGGCTGCAACATGACGGTGCGCCGGCACATTTTTCTGTTGCTGTTCGGGACTACCTCAACGAACAGTTTGGGGATAGATGGATTGGGCGAGAGGGACCAGTAACGTGGCCGCCACGCTCGCCGGACCTAATGCCCTAGATATTTTTTGTGGGGTTAGATGAAAAGTCTGGTCTACGAGACGCCAGTCGAATCTGAAGAAGATTTGTTACCGCGTGTTATGACAGCTACGTTGCTAATTTAAGAAACCCCTGAAATGTTTGAGAGAGTTTATGACAATATGCTGCAATGTTTGCATTGAAGTTGGTGGTAGACATATTGAGCAATTATTGTGACCAGTTTACATATCTCATTAAAGTTTCTAAAAGTGTTTCCCATGAAGTTTTCTTCAATAGCACTCAATCGGTAAAAGCTATATTGAAACATGTCATACTTTGAAAGAAGCGCAATTGAATGGCCTTCACTTTCGAATTCTATTTTTTTTTCAAATTTTTGAGTTTTAAGCATGATTTTTTAAAAAATAACAAAAACCGAAATTAAAAAATGCATTCGACATGAGTACGGTTAGAGATAGATCCGGATATGCTGTTCAAAAAAGATGGAGATTTTAATGACCTATAATTATCATATACCATTATTTTTTTGATTCCGACTTTTAAGAGAAATATTTTGAATATTGTATAAAAAAAACAGTTTTTGACGTGTAGCTTCTAGGGTGAACATAGTTGCCTTTGAGTTTATAAATAGAAAGTGTCTCAAATGATCCCCCCTATCTACCCTAGAATTTTGTTACCACTATTCAGAAACACCCTGTATGTCGTGGCAATGAATTTACATGATGCAGAAAACGAATACAAGCGACCACAAAAAATGGAAAATTAGAAGCACCGATGGGAACACTCGATATGTACAGTGGGACAAATAGTACTCTTTTTTTATTTTTAATTTTAAAAAAAAAAAAAAAGTACTTTAATCATTTATTATTTTTAAAAAACTTTTCCTCCCTTTTTTTCCTTTTTATTTTTTATTTTAAAAAATAAACTTTTTTTAAAAAAAAAATTTTTATTTTAAAATAAAAATAAATTTAATTAAACAATTAAAAACAATATTTTAAATAAAACAACCCTAATTAAAGGGATTAAAAATATTACGGGAAAAAAATTTGTAAAAGGCACACAGAAATGCATTTAAATGTAATCTTAAGTTTTTGAATTATTTTTGATTTAAAATTGAAGTACTAAAGTAATTTGTTGGCGGTAAATTTAAAATGCTAGAAAATTTTTTTTTCTCCGAATAGTTGACTCTTTTCAACTAAAGTATTTTGCAACCTGGGCTAATTTTGACACATAATACGTATCAAGTCACTATTATTTGTTTAGTCAATTTGCCTTGATCGAAGAAAAAATTAACGTCAAAGTCAAATTTTGAATAAAGAACTTATAGTCTAAGAGTTGGAACCGGAGTTTGCTCGTAATCGGGAGCAAAGACAAATAATACGGTATTACCGTGGCTTAGGGTAGAATATAGAGGATGAAAGTAGCGTAAATGATTTTGAATCCTTGTGATCGAAGCCAAAGGGGTGGTGTCCAAAGGTAAACTTACAAAAATTGTGGTTGAAGCTCGTCATCGAGGGTATGCAGCTATTTGTTTATGCCCAAGGAATCATAATCCGAAATGGCGCCTAGCCATGTTGTGGCTTTAGACCTTAGGGGTAAATTGATTCACAAACATAAAAACTTATATTGCGCTTCAACTAATAATGGGTGCTTTATATCTGTGAATAAATTTTGTACGTCTCCAAAAAAGATTATTTTATTATAAAGTAAAATTATAAGGTTTGTTCCAAGCCCATATTTTGGATCGCAACGTGATCGCCACAGAATCGTTTAGTAATAATTTCGTGCGCATGTCACAACTTGGCACTGCTTTTAGAACGCATTTTAGTAAGAAATGATTCGAACGCATTTAGGATCATTTTTGAGTAGTTGTCTGTAAAGTCAACTGTTTTGCAACACTAAACCTCGAAAGAAAAATATAACGTATATCTATAAGTCTTATGACAAATGGTTAGTGAATGTTCTGCGCAGGTCAATCCAAACGATTTCTTCTCTGGCCCATGTATCGTAATGATCGCAACGTGATCGCCCCACGCGCGATCCAATAATTGCTTGGAACAGAAACAAAATCATTCAATAAACGACAATATTTTTGGTTAGAACGCTTATTTCGCTCTGCGCACAATCGGGGCGATGCAGTGCATTGCAACTTGGGTGCTTGGAAAAAACCTATTAAAAACCATAAAAATTAAGTGAAAAAAAATTACATGCAAGTCTCTTATGATTTAACTATTGCAAAAATGGCTTTGCAAATACAGTTCATACGTAATGTAATACTGTATTATTTGTCCTTGCCCCCGATCATGTGAAAATTCCGGCTTCAGCTCTCAGTCTACTAATAAAAAATAATTCCATATGATGCGGACTCTGTGATGCTCTAAGTCTAAACAAACTGGAATTTAAAAAAGCAAGACAGTTGGTTATTCCATTTTAGTAATTAGCAAATACAACTGTAAAAATCTCACTATTTAGTTGACTTCTGACTTTGATGATTTAGTTTAGATTATCCGAAAATAAACGATGATAAAATCAGATTAATTGGTTTTGCGTAGTTAAGGAGGACAACCGGATGGTGAAACGGTAGAAAAATTTCATTTCTTATTTATTTCATTTACCAACTCAAATTACACCAAAGAGAAATGGAATTTAAACTTTCAGATGTCGAATAAAAAATGGAAGTCCATTTTTCGAAATTTTTTTCGAATACCTATGATATAGGGGTACGATTCGAAATAAATTATACATCATTTAAGTATATGAAAGTAGATGTAATAAAATTTATTAGTAAAAGTTATTAATTTGGTTACATTTAAATAACGTATTTAATTAAAACCTTTTTAGAACCATTAGGGTTAACAAAATTCAATCTTGATTTCACTGATGTCAAAAACATAAAATGGTTCACTGTTTAAAAAATGGACACTGAAGGTTTGCAAATAGAACATCAATCAAGATTTGAAAAAAAGATAAATTTAAATGAATTTTTTCACAGATTTTTTACATGCATTAAATAGTGGGTATTATACATATAGAAATTTTTGAGCTTTATCTGCTTTACAGAGTTTTTTTATGTTTCTGGATTAAATGCCTACAACTATAATTTAACATTTTTCAGGAAAACATTTAAAGCGCCTTACTAATTCCAAATGATTTAAAAGATTCTCACTTTTTTCAAGTAGTGCAGGAAGGAATAAAATGTCACTGCTTGTAGTAATAGAACACACGAAAGAAACGAATGCGTTATGACTTGATTTATTCTATCAGCATTCAATGATGACTCAAACTGCATACCTGTTGTACACGTGTTAATAAAAACACATTTTGAGGACAGATAATTGTTTATTGTTAGTACGCGAAATTTAAGAATTATATATTATAGTGTATTTTATTTTGTACATGTTATACATTCTTACATACAATATACTTTAACATCAACAAAATAACAAATTATTAAACAAAACATAAATACAACAATGCGGCGCCCAGAATCAGATAAAAACAAATTGATCAAGTCGTTGTTACCTTAGAATGTACAAAAATTTATATACTAAAAATAAGATAAATATAACCACAACCATAATCGTTTAGCCTGAGAGATGGACATAATAAGTACTTGACAAATACATAACATGTTAAAAAAATTAATATTTAATTAAATTAGGTACATTTACCTATTTAATACTGTATAGGCCATTAAGCTAAACAATACTGCTACAAAAATAAATAAAGCTATCTAGGAGCATACTTTTCGTAAGCAATTTACTACTGACTAGTATTTTAACAAGGAAGATTCGTGAACCAAATTAATTATTAGAGCAAAAGGATATTTTTTAAAGTCTACGCGTTTGTGTGCATCAATTTATATTAGAAATGCGATCGTTGCTTGTCGATAAATCGATTTTGTCTGCCTGCCTATACAAATCTTACGTGGTAGTTAAATCAAAAGAAATTGTTACACACAAACATTAATTTACTTACTAAATGCTACTTACTATATCGAAATGGCTTCTTAAAGAGATCAGTGAGAAATTATAACCTGCATAGTTTTCTTTATAAAAAATAACTCAGTTTTAATTTAGGGCTTATTAATAAAAACTGTGCTATTTTTTGTGGTTACCTTAATTTCGCTTAGAAATTATTGTAACCGGTAATAGCGTCTTTTTGTCCAAAAACTGCCCTCTTTCCGATGGAAGATAACACATTCCTGTTGCGGCTCTTGCCTTTAAGTTTGTTTTCTCGATCAAGTTCTAACAAGAGGTGGTTGCGAAGTACGTCCAATGAGTTTACGATGGATAAGGAAGGACCATTGTTTAATCCTTGTCGCTTGATTCTGCCGATAAGTGGTTCCTAAGCATAAAGAAGTTACTTGGAGTCATTTACAAAAACTTTTGAAATGCACAAAAACTGGCATAAAAGCGCTACATAGTAAGCATTTGAAATGATACACACACAATAACCTATAGAGAAGCCTATGTGAAACCGTTCACTACATCGTCATAAGAAAGCTAAAAAATGTAAACTGATTAAACGAAACTACACTAGGAAAAACCAATAGAACTGGAACATAGAAAAACTAAGGGCGGAACAGATAAAGAAAAAGTACGTAGAAGCACTAACGAAAATTACATGTCGGGGAAGTTGGCGTACACCGTTCAGTGAAGTCAGCGTACAGCGTACAAACTTCAGAAAACACATAAAAATCATAATCTTGCATAACCCCAGCTGTACGCCAACTTCCCTGCCAGCGTACAAACGGAATATTCTTCATTTATTTCTGTAAGCCAACTTCCCCATCAGCGTACAAACGGAATATTCTTCATCTTCTTCTGTACGCCAACTTTCCCATCAGCGTACAAACGGAATATTCTTCAATTTTTCTGTACCACTACACAAAAACAAACAAAAAAAAAAATAACTCAATTTCTTCTTACGCCAACTTCCTTATCAGCGTACAAACGGAATATTCTTTATTTTCTTCTGTACGCCAAATTCCCCGCCAGCGTATAGCAAAATTTCTTCATCTTCTTCTGTACGCCAACTTCCCCATCAGCGTACAAACGGAATATTCTTCATTTTTTCTGTACGCCAACTTCCTTATCAGCGTACAAACGGAATATTCTTTATTTTTTTCTGTACGCCAAATTCTCCGCCAGCGTATAGCAAAATTTCTTCATCTTCTTCTGTACACCAACTTCCCCATCAGCGTACAAACGGAATATTCTTCATCTTCTTCTGTACGCCAACTTCCCCATCAGCGTACAAACGGAATATTCTTCAATTTCTTCTGTACGCCAACTTCCCCGCCAGCGTATAGCAACATTTTTTCATCTTCTTCTGTACGCCAACTTCCCCCATCAGCGAACAAACGGAATATTCTTCAATTTTTTCTGTACGCCAACTTCCCCGCCAGAGTATAGCAAAATTTCTTCATCTTCTTTTGTACGCCAACTTCACCATCAGCGTACAAACGGAATATTCTTCATTTTCTTCTGTACGCCAACTTCCCCATCAGCATACAAACGGAATATTTTTCAATTTCTTCTGTACACCAACTTCCCCGCCAGCGTATATACGAAATATCGTCATTTTCTTTTGTACGCCAACTTCCCCATCAGCGTACAAACGGAATATTCTTCAATTTCTTCTGTACGCCAACTTTCCCATCAGCGTACAAACGGAATGTGCTTCATTTTTTTCTGTACGCCAACTTCTCCATCAGCGTACAAACGGAATATTCATCAATTTCTTCTGTACGCCAACTTCCCCGCCAGCGTATAGCGAATTTTTTTCATCTTCTTCAGTACGCCAACTTACCCATCAGCGTACAAACGGAATATTCTTCATTTTCTTCTGTACGCCAAAGAGGTTGAAAGTAAAAGTAAGCTGTATTCGTATTGGTTTTCTTAAATTTAAATAACGATTCCATTTTTATGTAAACTGTGTAATTAAAAAACTATCCATTTTATTTTAGGCTTAAGGAAATTTATCGGATCAATGCCAAAAGTTAAAACAAAACGATTAGCAAAAATTGATAAAG
This sequence comes from Abscondita cerata, assembly GCA_030710515.1. Classification (NCBI taxonomy): domain Eukaryota; kingdom Metazoa; phylum Arthropoda; class Insecta; order Coleoptera; family Lampyridae; genus Abscondita; species Abscondita cerata. The sequence continues at coordinate 55,350 of JALBCR010003689.1, read as the reverse complement.
AGTCTTATTTTGTCTCAAAAAAATCTGCAAAGGAAGTCTTAAAGCAGAAATCCTCTTCACATTTATGCGACCTTTCTAAGCTTTTTGAATTTAAACACTACTTAAACTTATAAGTAGAAAGAAGTAAAGATTTTTTAGCGTAGGACCCTCTCCAAGTTTCTCTCAAAAACTTTTTCAAACGTGACATTTGTGAAAAATGCTATTCCCAGAAAATTTACTCCCACAATCACTGCAAAGTTGTTCACGTCAAAAGATACCTCCAGGGCGATAGAGGCAACTGTAACTTAAAATTCAAGCGGCTCAATTACCAAAGAAATCTTCAGGTTCTATGCAAAGGTTTTAGGTGAAAAAAAGTTGGAGCCACAGGGTCAGCACCGCTGCAACCGTTGTAGGATATGCGCGTAAGTCTTACAGTATGTTTGCAATTATTTATTTAAATAATAATAAATTATTTAGGCCTTATCTTCTGAAAGACTATTTATAATTATTTTTAATTAAGTTTATTAATTTCCTTTTTATTTAATGAGATCGCCACTTTGGTTTCCGGACCTGCTCATCAAGATCCTCCCGGATAATTAAGAAAAAATGTACAACACAAATTCACAAAACACAATCACATACTAATATAGGGCACACAACAAATATTCTGTAAATTGGTGTTAAGGGTTTGACTAAGGACAAATCAAATTTCTTGTCTAATATTTGTTTCAGGAATAGGGCCGATATTTTACTTTTACAGAAAACACACTGTGAAGATGAGATTGTTTTGCTATTTCTTTAACCTACTTTTTTTCCGTCATTGTCGTGACTGGCGCTTGGACTGGTCTATTACGTGTCGTCATGCAATGGCTGTGCTGTTAGATTTTATGTTCTTATTTACCTACTATAATGTTTACACACTTGGTTAATATTGTTGCATATGAATGCTAGGGTGGGTAAGGGTTGGCATGTTTAGGTTTTAGTGGTTTTCTTAAACCTGGAAGCAGATGCTTTGCCAAGACGAACCAATCCACAATTGCACACAGTACAGGTTTATACTGATCTTCTGCGGGACCACATAACACTTACATCATAATACAATATTTAAAATGTACCATACGATTAAATAAATAAATAACGCCAAATTTATGAATAATATGAACAACATTATGAATAATAAGAATATGCCATTTGTACGCTGGCGGGGAAGTTGGGGTACAGAAGAAATTAAAGATTCTTATATTTGTACGCCAATGGGGGAAGTTGGCGTACAGAAGAAATTGAAGAATATTCCGTTTGTACGCTGATCGGGAAGTTGGCGTACAGAAGAAGATAAAGAAATTATAATACGTATTTAGTGTGTGCAAAACCCTGCAATTGTTGGGGAATTAGTTTATGCACAATTGCGATTTAAATTTTATAAAGCAATATATTCAATCGAAGCTGAATGCTCGTGTGATCATCCAATTGTCAAAAATAAAAAAGTATTGTAAAGTATATTCTTATTTTTCGATAAAATAATATTTAACACCCAAAAAATGCATGGAAAGATGACTAAAAATGAACGAGTGTAAGCATACGGCGGAGTAGTGGGGGTACCCGTCCGCTAGCGCCGTTTAAGGAGATTGAGATTTATATAAATGCGCTGCGGACGGGTACTCCCACTACTTCTCCGTTTTCTCTCACTCGGCCATTTTCAGTCATCTTTGCATGCAGTTTTTGCGTGTTAAATATCATTTATCAAAAAATCAGGATATACGTTTTGTTTCTTTCTATTTCAACTTTACAATATTTTTTATTTTTGACAATTAGACGATCACACGAGCATTCAGCCTCGATTGAATATATTGCTTTAAAAAATTTAAATCGCAATTGTGCATAAACTAATTGCCCGGCAATTGCAAGGTTTTGCACACACTAAGTACATACCATTACCTCCTACTTTTTGAAAGATTTGTCTTACATCTCAAAAAATGACGAATTTACAAATTTTAAAGAAAAACCCAAATATTTCACTTTTTCCGATTTTTCTTAGAAAGTTATTACCTGATTGAGTCCAATTGGTGTTCATTTTATTCGTATTTGTATCTTCTATAACTTTCCTTTACACACAGATAACCATTGCAAACTATGATCACTGCAAAAACCCCAGAGAGGGAAGGCTTACATCTAGAGAAAAGACTCTAGTCTCTGATAGATAATTACAAGTAATGACATAACAAAGTTTAGAAGATCCACGTTGCATATTGTTTAAACCTATCAACGACACAAACGTTCCATCACTTGCAAGCTTTCTATCAAAATTTTGGATTTTTAAAAATATAATTATGTAACACAAGTAATTTAACATAGTGTGCTTCTGAAGTTCACTAATTGGTGTATCTAAGAGAGTTAAGAAACCCCAAGTAGAAAACAAAAACCTATTTAAAAAAACACGGCTCACACTTCGATTGTAGCTCCTGTGAAAATTATCTAAGTTGGACTATGACCCTCCATGGGTCACAGTTTACTTATGAAACATTTCACTGAAGTAATTTGAGGGATTCTGTACAGTAATTAAATCTTAGAATCAATTATGTTCATTGTAGACATCAATCTTAGCGGTATAGTCCTGGTGGCAGGTGGGTTTATATCGTTTCCCCACAAATATTAAACCAAAGTGATGCCATTTGCGCGATTTAATTGGTACCCTAAAATATGCTGCTGTGGTATGTTTACTATGATGTGGTAGGGCTATAAACCTAACCCAAAGCTTACAATGCAATATTCCTATTGCTTACAGAAAATAAAGATTAACAATAACCAAAACATATTTTTAATGACAGTTCGCCTAAAGAGTACCTAAAATAGTATACTCTGACAAAACAAAATACCTACTATCATCGCAAGTTATTGGTATATCAACCTCTAGTTGCCATTTACCGGACAACAATCGACCTCTATTAAGAGAAATCTAATTGTAATTCTTTGATATTGGGGGTTAACGTACAAAAGTTAACTAGTGTCTCCATCTTGTAGGATCATTGCCACGTATAAATAACATATTAATATGAAATATGTAGAAGAAAATAAAAAATAAAAGTTATGAAATCTTCAATGTTACCTTAAAAGTTACCGCTTTAATTAACCAAATAAGTTACATTTTTGTCAACCGAATAAAACACTAACCACTAATAAATGCAGATTCACAAACAACCCCAATCAATTGAAAAATACAATTAACGTTTCAAAATTTCAAATGACTGATCTAAATTTCGTTTATTGCTTTCTAAATAACTACTGACAAATCACTTTAACGTTTTCTGAATTACAGTTGACTAATCTATACAGTGTGTTCATTTAGTGTGTAATTGTCCGATTAGAGGCCCCCAGACTACTTGTCCGAAAAAGTGTGAGCAGGCTTCCCAAATAGTTGCACATTTGAAAAATATTTTCGTATTCACAGGGTGATTCTGAAAAACGTAGTCAACCAAAATTAATTTTTTTAATGGAACATCTTGGATATTTTTCCACCGTCAAATATGTCTTAAAATTTTGAGTACATTTGATCCGTAATTCATATCGTTAGCTTGAGTGGTTTTCAAATTATTCGAATTATTTAAAAATGTTTAATACGGCATCAAAGAAATTAGTGTACCGTAGAAGTTATTGTAGAGATAAAAATTATTTTCTGAGATGTTAAAGTCTAAGTACGGCCCTAATCAGAACCATTATCGATACCCAAAAATATTGAATCCGAAAAATTTGGTTCAAACTTCGGCATCACAAATACCTGCAAAATTCAATTTTTTAAATGGAAACAACCATTTTTATGTCACTAGTGAATTCTCCTTCGAAAATCAATTAGGGCCATAGTTACTCAGACTTTGACACTTCAGAAAATAATTTTTATCTCTACAATAACTTCTACGGTACACTAATTTTTTTGATGCCGTATATCTATTAAAATTTTGAAATAATTTGAATAATTTGAAAACCACTCAAGCTAAGGATATGAATTATGGGTCAAATGTAGGTAAAATTTCACGAGTTATTCAACTACGCAAAATATACAGAGTGTTCCATTAAAAAAATCAACTTTGGTTAACTATGTTTTTCTGAATCACCATGTATATATCAAAATTATTTAAAGTGTGCAACATTTAGTCTATTTGAAAAACCTACTCACACTTTTTCGGACAAGTAGCCTGAAAGTCCATAATCGAACAATCACACACGAAATGGACACACTGTATTGTATATCATTACAATTACAAATGTCTCTTTTTGAATTTCAATTTACTGAACTAAACAATTCAGACTTCCTAAATTATATTTGACTCTTTCTGAATTATACATTTGACTAAATTAATTAACAATAGATGCTTTCTGAATTTCAATTGACTGATCTAAATTTCATTTATTGCTTCCTAAATTACAATTGACAAATTACATTTCACACTTAATTACAATTGATTAAACTAAATTGCATTTAAATTTTTTTAAATTATAATTGTTTAGTCTATTTTTATTTAATGCTCCATAAATTACATTTGACGTTTTCTGAAATTCATTTAATTAATCGGAATTACAATTCTGAATTCTAAATGACTGCTTTAAAAATGTTTCTTGGATTGTTAATTAACAAATCTATATTACATTTACCTAATGCTTTCTGCTTATTACACTTGACTAATCTGAATTACATTTGATCCTTCCTAAATTGCAATTCAAAAAGTAATTGTTGTTGTAAAGTATTAACATGTAAGTGTTGTAAAATTTGCTTGATTTTGTAGTAGTTGGAAAACAATATTAAAAAAAATACCGTGAAAATTTTCGCGATTGCATTACAAACAAAATGCGCAATGCAATATTCTAAACTACACATTTTTAACTAGCACAAACCAAAATAAATAAAAAAATACAAATATCATTTCTGCAGCATTTTCTTTTGGTCAATAAAAACAACCACCCATTCAAATAGTTAGCAATTTTTGCAACAAAAATGAATGCACTGTAAAGCAATAAAACGTGCAAAAGAATATAACATACCTGATAATCCATGTCGTTCTTTTCCATTTCGGTGAGTAAATAAAAGCGGGGGTCTTTAACTCCATTCCATTCGGTGTTTGGTCGATATTTAGCAGTTAACTTTGGCAATAAATAGGATACAGTTTCTTGGTCTGCTGTTAAATCAAGGGGTTGTATTCTCCTGTCGTAGTTTGATGTGTCTTCGCCCTTCACGTAAAGGATGAGTGCCGCACAAACGAAGTAAACGGGCACACGCATGATGAATACCTATAACAAATATATATTGTTTAGAAAAAAATAAGAAAAAGAATTTGAGCAAAATGTTCTTCCTTCAAAGCACAGTTTACCCGCAATTAAAAACCAAATTTAATATTTATCTAAGAAAACTGGAAATTTGAATTATCTAACAAGAATTTACAAAGATAAACCCTAGAAATATTTCGTATGAAACACTGCAGTAATGCTTTTGATCTAGTAAATATGAAATTTATACGAATTGATCTATATATGCAGAATCATGTACGTAACAAGAATAAACAAACAGACACATGTGAGAATATGTAAAGTTAAACATCTAAAGCATTTAAAAAAAATTAACTGGTTTAAATTTTTCTAAAAACTTATTAGTGCAATTTATAAGTTTTATTTAATTTTAATATCCCTTAGAACTAAGACTAAAACTCGAAATGCAAAAAAAAGAAAATTGGTTTTTAGAACAAAATAGTTCAATTACACCTTACAGATGATAAAAGTTTCCTTTCATAACTTTCTTTGTATAATTAATATTCTTGGAGATACTGTTAAAACAATTAGTGATTTTTTTAAATCTATGTACACTCATGAAATTTAAAACTTGGACACCACAATTTCTGTAAACAAAAGTTTGCACATTGTGAAACGGGCTTAAGGGTATCATTTACAATTCTAACAGCAGGTAGTCTCAGCAGGAGATCTTATAGAAGGACTGTAGAATGAATCATTACACTAAGCACGTTTTAGAAAATAGGTAATTTACGTTGCTTACTTAATTTTTTCTTTAAAGAATATATTTGAAGGTATCGCTAATTAAACACCATAGCTCGATTAATTATCGAATCAAAATTTTGTTTAGGAAATGTTTACAAAATAAAATTAGAAATAATTTTGATTTAAAAACGTCTACAAGCAATAACTTTTAAATTAAATCAAAAACTAAACATGGTTATTTGGGTTGACTGATTATTACTTATTTTTAAATAAATCTAACCTACTAATTATTGTAAGTTATTAAAAAAATCATTAAACTCTCTATTCATAATATTTAGTCCTTACAAAATGTATATTTTATGACGTTTCATTTTTTCTGTAGTTAATATAAAAAGTGAAAATAAAAACTAAGGCAATTCTTATTGTCAACGTATATATTTAGTTTTTGACAAGAATTTATTACATAATTATAATTAAGATACCAAGTTATAGTTTAAAATTAAATGAAAACGTTTTTTTTTAAATAAAGGTATTACTATATAAATAAATATAAGAAATCAATAATGGGTGTGACCTCCATTATTATTGATACATTCTTGGAGGCGTCTGCTCATTGACGCTATCAAGGTATCAATATAATTAATATTAATCGTTTCCCATGCGGTATCAATGGCTGCAATTAGTGCATTACGGTTTACTGGTATAAAATTTGGCCCTTGTTGTCTTCGGATAACAGCAAGTATTCGAGCCCAAACATTTTCGATAATGTTAAAATCTGGGCTTTTGCTGGCCAGGGTAACAGCTCCAAGTTATTTTCTCGTATCCAATTGCGCACAACCCGCGAAGTATGAATAGGGCGTTGTCCTTTAACAACAAAAATACATTATGAAAATGTTAATTCAACAGATCCCGAACTATTTTTTGGAGAAAGTATAGTGAAATAAGAATACTTACTTGTTGGAAAATATAATCTTCGTCTGGATAAAACACTTCGACTGAAGGTTTCATAATAGTTTCAAAATATCTAAATACGCAGCAGAATCAAGACGTCCATCGATAGCCCAACAAACTCCTGGACCCCGCGCGCTAACCCAACCCCACACATTCACAGAAAAATAACCACTTCGTTTTTTAGGACATATGTGATTATTTTCGTAACGAGTTCCTTCCATTCTAAAAACTTTTAGTGGTCCATCGTTGCGGCTATTGAACGTTTTTCGTCGCTAAAAATCACTCGATTCCAAAATTCCAAAGGTTCGTTCACATATCGCCTTGCAAATTCCAGACGACGTCTCATATTTTCGTCACTGAGAACTTCTTTCGCAGCAGCATTATACTTCTTTATTCCCATCTCCTTTAATCTTTTTGTGCAGTTATACGGCATCCGGGAAAATGTGTATCTGCTATAGCCCTGGAGTATGTAGCAAATGGTTGTTCTGTTACGTAATGAAACAACTCGAGATCTTGAGCACGTGTAGATACTTTAGGTCTACCACTTCCGATGGCTCTTTCCAAAGTGTGTTCAAGATTCCATTTTACTCGGTAATGCCCTACGGTGCTTTTGGTATATCTAACATACGTGAAATTTCACGCACGCTACGGCCCGCCGCTAATTCCGAAACAATCCGCGCTTTCAAATCAGCACCGAGATGAGGTGGCATTTTCACAACACTTGAAATTTTAAACTAAAATGGAATTTACATTTCTTACTTTATTTATTGGTTCACACTACCCTTCTCAAACAGTAGGTAATTGTTTATTTATTACATACTTCTAATGACCAATGTAACAACCCTTAGAGCAATATGACTCAAAGGAAGTAAATTAAACAAGCAAGGATATTCTATTGTTATTAAAACTTATTCATAAAGTAAAAGCCATTTCCTTATAATGCTAATGGACAGGATTTTCTTTTAAGTATTAAGATTACAATAGAGGACTTCATTAATCTCGAACAACAAATGGAACGTTTGTGCTGTTCCCATAATTATTTTCAGTAGTTTTCAGTTCTTATTTATTTATTATTGGGAAGATAAATTTGTGTGAAACAATAAGATAATCCAACCTAATTTTTAGGCACAAAAAAGAGTAAAAAATTATAATTTACTTCGCTTTTTTTCAACGAACTTCGTTCGTTTATGAAATCGATTTGTCGTCCGTGCGTCCGTGTGTGCGTCCGTCCGAGGCCTTTCTAATGGTCGGACATCATTGTGTGATACATCAATCGATTCAGCTTGGTGTCCAAAGCTTAAGTTTTGATGTGCATTAAAATCGGGCAACGGGGACGCCGAGCCCCCGCGATATTCCGTCGAAAAATTAAAATTTCAAATACGTCCAAAATCAATGTGTGGCATATATTTAGACTCCTCTGGCATAGCTGAGTTGAAATATCCTATCCCCCATAAAATCGGGCCACAGATACCCGATGCCCTCGGGAAATTAAGTTTATTTCAAAAATCCAAATATGTCCAAAATCAATGTGTGGCACATATTTGGATAATAGAAAGTTAGCAATGACGGTCTATTGGCGCTAATTATAACTTTGCCATTCTTTCCATATTTGGATAATACGAAGTTCGTTGCGACAATGCCTTGCATTTTCAACTTGTTTTATTTTGGAAATTTCTCGCCCAAATGATGCTAATAGGGACATCATTTTTTTTCTTTGCATTCTTAAACACTGATTAATTTAAAACATTTTTTCTTCATCTTTTAATCACCAAACGAAATGTTACATAAAACGAAGCCAACCCGGCGAACTGCGTTTCGCCACCAGATGGCTTCGTTTTATGTAAGATTTCGTTTGGTGATTAAAAGATGAAGAAAAATTTTTTTTTGTTTTATATTTGAAAAGGAAAAATTTTATTTCAATTCACAACAGTAATGAATTCATTTCGATTACAAAAATGAAGCGTTATTTAGTTGAACTGCTCTAAATAAATGAAAGTGAATCCAAAGTAAATACTGAATCGAAGCGTTATACGTGTCCGCAAAGTATCCGTTTCATTGAAGTGCACTTTGGTAAACCACATTTTTTTGTTTTTTGGTCTGACGTTAACACAAACAAAGCGGATGGTTTCCCAACTCGTGAACACGCAACGTATAACTGCCCATGTGAAAAACAATGATTTTCTAAATTTATCCCGCAAACACTAAGCGATTGGCCTTGCGACTTGTTAATTGTCATTGGGACGCACCGGTGCCATCTACTTAAAAAATTGGTTTGTAGTACACGCTATGTATCAGAGATGGCGCTGTATGTGAAAAAAGATTTTTCCGCTATTCTGTTGAAATTTTTCCTGAATTTTCTTTGCGGTAAACCTCACGAAGCCCGAGACCTTTCCAACGAATGCAAAACCGTGGAAATCGGTTCGTGCGTTCTAGAGTTATAGCGTCAGGAAAGAAAACCCGACTTATTTTTATATAGTAGAATAAGTAATAATCAGTCAACCCAAATAACCATGTTCAGTTTTTTATTTAATTTAAAAGTTATTGCTTGTAGACGTTTTTTAAATCAAAATTATTTCTAATTTTATTTTGTAAACATTTCCTAAACAAAATTTTGATTCGATAATTAATCGAGCTATGGTATTTAATTAGCGATACCTTCAAATATATTCTTTAAAGAAAAAATTAAGTAAGCAACGTAAATTACCTATTTTCTAAAACGTGCTTAGTGTAATGATTCATTCTACAGTCCTTCTATAAGATAACCCTTGCTGAGACTACCTGCTGTTAGAATTGTAAATGATACCCTTAAACCCGCTTCACAATGTGCAAACTTTTGTTTACAGAAATTGTGGTGTCCAAGTTTTAAATTTCATGAGTGTACGTTAACGACCATTTTGACTCCACAGATTTTGTCCAAAGTCTAATAAAATTATAGTACTATAAACACACCTATGTGTCAAGTTTCACTAAAATTGGAGCATTAGTTTTCTTGATATTGTGTTTACATACGGACGGACCCACGGTCTCCAGACAGGTGTGTTATTTACACGTTATTTATAAGATGTAGAATAAAAACGGTTTTGCCTCAAAAACATTGCATAAAAAGTGGTATTATTTAATACATAAAAACAAACTACCTATAATAAATTTAATTTGTCGTTAGTGTCACTAATGTGTTGTTGACTTACACCAGCAAATGTTACGTATTTACTGTACAAATACGATATATACAATTAAAATACAAAAAATTCTCTTATGAAAAGAAAATATTATTTCTTTCACAGTAGTTAATAGGAATGTCGATTTATTTCGAAATTAAGACAAAGCATTATCTGTCTTACAATCTAATTTGGGGATGTTCAGTGTTAATAATCCTCCCAGAATTTATGTTAGCAAGGCTTTACTATTAGTAAAAATTCATTAGTTCTACAAAAAAAAACGAATATAAATGCAAATTGGATTGTGATAACTGAAGAAAGAATTATGTATTTTGCATACTTCATGCATATTTTTACAGATAGTCTTCATATTTTTGGAAGTGCTGCACACTTTTCAATGTTTACAGCAGATACTGTTTTCGGTAAAAAAAAATTATGTCCTAAAATTATTTTCTGTGAACAGAAGTGATAACAAGTTAGTGGTATATAGAGTGGCGCAAACTTCTGACATCAATATCAATATCAAAGCAATATCTCAAAATGTTTAAATGAATTATCCTATATATCTTTGTAGTGATTGTTAGTACAATTAATTCGCTTTTAAACGATATTGTATATGTAATGGAAACGGTAAATATTTTATGAATTCCGAAAAATATTGTATTTTACGTGCAAAAATTAAGGTATTTTAAATTTTTACATAAAATTTCTTGAACATTTTGGGTTAAAATTATAGGGGGCTACAGACTTTGGTTTTCAATATGTAATAATACTTTGAAGATCATTCTTATATTCAGAGTGACGCAAACTTCTGAAATTGTAGGATAACATCGTTGGGAAAAAAGATATCACTTTCAAAAAATTTAGTACAGTTTCTGAGTGTACATTTTAAAAATATTTTTGATTATACAGGGTAGTGGCAACATAAACTTAGACTTTTAAATACATCATAGTATATATTTTTAAGGTTCGAAAATATCTCATCACGAGTTTTAAAACAATATAGCATGTCAATGTATTGTACAGGATATTTTAGAAAATGTAGCTAATTATTAGTAAAATGACACCTACTATAACGCTCTGTAATAAAGTAACTTAAAATAAAATGAATTAATTTAACATATGAGTAATTAACATTAAACACAGCTGATGACATAGAAATAAGATGTTAATATAGATATATGTCAAATTATTTTAAGTTACTTTGTAACACAGCGTTAAAGTAGACTTCATTTTACCTATATTTTCTAAAATACCCTATGCAATACATGCCATATTTTTTTAAAGCACCTGATGAGATCATTTCGAACCTTGTACAAAATGTGGCGTGTTCCAATTAAAAAAAATAAGTTTATGTTTCCACGATTTTTTTAAGCACCCTCTATAATCAAAAATATTTTTAAAATGTGCACTCAGTAACTGTACTAAATATGATAAATTTTAAAAGTTATATATTTTTTTTAACTAACTTATCCTCCGATGTCAGAAGTTTGCACCACCCTGTAAATGAAAGTTTCCTGTAGCTGAGAATTATTATTTCGGTTTTTATCCTAGAGATTAGCGTGTCTGAATATGAATAATTTTTTCTTCTTCTGACTGCGATTACAAATCGTAGGGACGACTTGCAGAGGGTGGTGCTCAAAAATTAGAATTAAATTCACTTGGCTGCTCATAAAAATATGCTTGCAAAACAATTTTTCGATTTGACATATTTTCAGGGTACGTCTTTCTGGACTGCGATTACGAAATGCGGGAATCTGTCGGAGAGGAGTTGTGCTCAAAAGTTGAATTCAGCGTATTTTATCTGCTCATAAATGACTCAATATCCCTCCAAAAACATTTTTCGATTCAACCGATTTTCAAGGTACTACTTAACTGCGATTTTTAGTCACAAGAGTGACTAGTAGAGTAATGGTGGTAAAAAATTACATTTAGGTTATTTTGAGTGACCATAATTCAGTTAATATTCTGGCAAAAGGGTTTTTATACATTGTCCGCCATAAAGTTGGAACCATATGGCAATTTTTATTACTATTGTAGTTAAAAAAAAACTTTGGGAGGCAATCACTTTTGCTTCTAAAATAAATTAAAATGCGCCAAGTCAAAGTTGACAGGTAACATCTGTCAATTGTCAAGTTGATAATTTTGGAAAAAAATGTCCTAAAATGGGTCAATTTGTTAAAATTTCGAAAATGTTACTAGGAAATTATGATGCTAATCACATTTTATGCCCATGTGCCGATTTTGAGAGAGAAATTTTGATGTTTAATAAATTTCATATTTTCGTATTTTTTATTCACCCCTATTTATTGTTTGTAATTTTGAAGTAGTCGTTATGTGTTAAGATATTCAAATTATAATTAAAACCATTTTTGTACTATCCAACTAAATTTTAATGAAGAAAAGTTAAAAAACAATTTTGATTTTTTTGAAATTTGGAAAATAATCCAGATACTACCTCTTTTTTAGTTGAGAATATCAATAATCATCAAAACCAACTTACGTACGAATATTATGATCATAATATGCAATGGAATGGTAGCCTTTATACTGCTTTAAACCGTTTTAAATGTTTTTTAAAGCAGCCAGTTCCGGGGTGATTAAAAAAATACGAAAATATGAAATTTATTGAACATCAAAAGTTCCTCTCTTAAAATCGGCACATGAGCATAAAATGTGATTAGCATTATAATTTCCTAGTAACATTTTTCAAAATTTTAACAAAATGACCCATTTTTAGGACATTTTTTTCCAAAATTATGAACTTGACAATTGACAGATGTTACCTGTCAACTTTGACTTGGCGCATTTTAAGTTATTTCAGAAGCAGAAGTGATTGCGCCCCAAAGTCTTTTTTAAACTGCAATAATAAAAAAAATTGCTATATGATTCCAACTTTATGGCGGACACTGTATACGAACGATTTGTTTTTCTATCTTAGCTGCGACTGTGAAATGCGTGAATGAATTAAAGAGGATCAAAAATCGAAACTACGATATGATGATTGTATTGTAATAAAAATTTTCTAATTCTAATATTTTAAAAACTCGAGTAATTTTCAACAGTGGGAGACTGAGGACACACGTTTTAAAGCCCCCCCACACACTCAAAAGCATGAATTTCTGCTAAACGGATTCAGCTGAAAAATCAAGGACACATTATTCCAAAAACTCATAAATTGCTAGTAATTTCTGTTATTTCTGGACGTGTTGGACAATCATATCTAACAATGATTCTTAAATTTTAACAATTCTGGTAGTGAGAGTCGTTAGTTAAATTTGAAATATAACCATGTAATCGGAAAATTAATTACCGGAGGTCAGGGACATGCACAGTCGACAATTCGTGTCAATACAAAAGCGTGGTCGTCCAAAATAAAAAATTATCAGAACAACATTTCCAGGTAGACCAAGAAAGCTGTACAACACGACGCCTTCCCCGTCACCGAATATGGACCTTAGAAGAAAACAACTTGTGTGAAGATGAGATTCAAGTGTAGAAGGAACCTTTGGATAAAACTATTAATGGCAAACAATCTGAGGAATGGTTAAAAACTTGGGACATTATGAAAAGACCAAAAGGACTAAAAGTGATAGGTAGTAAAATTGTTCCACGGAACAAGTTAAATCAAAATGAATTTGTAGAATGGAAAAAGGCCTATCTCGTAGCTCAAGGGTTCCTTTGGAAACGAGGAGTCCACTTCATTGAGACGTTTGCTTCAATTGCTAGTTCCATTAGAACAGTGGTGGCTGCACCTGTCAGATGCGGAATGTGACTAAGACAATACGATGTTAGTTGCGCATATCTAATCAAGATTTTAGAGAAAAAGATCTACACGTGGTACCAAAATACCTCCTAGAGACTCTTCAAAAAATATCGCGACCAAACCGTAAATGCCGAGGCTAGAAGATATCTGAAAAAGTTCGAGTCAGGTGATATGGTGTGTCACTGTATAGACTCCGACAAGTTAGCTGATGCTGGCATACAAAACTTAGCAATGTTCTTAAGATGATTGGTGTGAGGAATCTGTGGATACGTAGAGGAGTTGTTAAAGAAGTTTGGCATGACTCACTGCAACGATGTGATAACTCTTTTAGACCTTGGCAAACCAGAGACGGATATAAGCTTCAAGAATAAAGTCCTACCTTACAGGCAATTATTATGCGGACTGAAATACTTGTCGGTTGTCACAAGACCGGACATCGTATTTGTCTGCAGTTACCCGCTGTTATAATTGCTCGCACTAAAATGACGTGGGGCTTCATTACATATTCAAAATAGGTAACTCGCTCCACAAATAGAAGTTCTTATACCGGCATCTGTTTTAGATTAAGTGGAAGCTATATCATATTGGATGCAAAAAAATAGGAGTCAGTGGCCTCGTCATCCGATGAGGCGGAATATATAAGATTTGCTAAAGTTGCCAAAGAAGCCCATATACCTTGAAAAATTCTTAAGCAAAAGATAACGTATCGTTGTGTAATCATTATCAAGCAGCAAATTGTCTAGCAAAAAATACTGTACATCACAAAAGAAGCAAGCACATCGGCATTCGCTACCACTTCATTAGACAATGTGTACAATAAGATCAGGTCAGTATTCAATACGCACCTACAGAAGAGATGCCAGCATCTTGCTCACCAAGGCGCTGTTTTAGCCTACGCACCGGAAGGGCATGGAAATCATGGAATTAATTAATCGTCGTCCCGAGGCGAAGTGTTAGGAATCAACAACGCGGCAAGCAATTTATCTCCGCGACGACGATCATAGTTCAGTTGTTGGCCTATGGTTGTTATTTATGTTCGCGTGAAATGTCGTTCAATGTAAACATTGAATTACAGTTAATTAGTTTACAATTCAATGCCTCCCAACAACAAAAAAAATTAAATAACACAACAAATATAAATATTTACTCAACACGCGTAGGTGGGTGCTGTTCGTTCAGTTTGCAATCACAACTGCGCCTTGCTTATGCTCAATTCGACATGTTTTGTTAAAATAATAATTAAAAACCCTTAGTGCAATAGTGTGGAGTCAGGTAAAATTTTTAGTGAAAATATCGGTTAGAGCTTAGCGACGCGGCACAAAATGTTCCCTATTTTGGAGTACTTTGGGCTTTAAAAATCATTTTGACTCACTTCAACTTAAAGTTAAGGAACCAGATTTGCACCGTTTTATTGTCGATGTTCAAGGAACATTTTTGTTTAAGGTACACCCCCAATCGCGTGTAAGTCGGTCAAATATCGACAGATTGAGCTGACATTTTCAGGGAAAGTAGTCATTATAAGCTACAAACAGGATGCCAAATTTCAGCTAAAAAATTAGATAGTTTTGCTAATATTTAACTTTTAGTCGAATTGAGACTATTTGTTCAAAATGCTCCCCAGTTTGTCCAAATGGCCGTAGAAAAAAATTGAAAAACCAAAATGTAGCTTTCTTTATGTACTTTCACGTGATATAACTCAAACTTTATCTAACTTAAGGGCGACTTCAAAATTTGCTATTTACGGTATATACAGCCTCTCCGTGGATTGAGTTGAAAAGAGAAGAAAAATGTTTATTTTTGATTTTACTCCAAAAAATTATTTTTTACAAAAAGTTCTGCTTGCCGAAAAAGTGTATTTGCAATATTTAAATCCAAGATCAGATTAACCTAATGTTAATAAATTAAGAAAATGTGAAAATGCTTCAAGAGAGAAGTGGCATTATTTATCATTTTAGGGTAAAATGTTATTTGAAAAGGTTGTTTAAAATCTAAAACCATGTCTAAATGCAAAATTTTAATTAAAAGTTAACAACAAAATTCATATCTTCTCAAGACTCATTGTTCCAATTCAAACATTATTTTATAAAAATTATTAAGTTTCTACGTAAGATCCCCCAACCTCAACACCTTTTTTCATCGTTTGCATGAAATTACAGTAGACTTTACAAATCGTTGAGGGTACATTTATTTCATTTACCGCATCCCGTATTCTATCTTTAAGGACTTCGAGGTCATGCAGCAGATCATTCGCATAAACCTTTTGTTTTAAAAACTCCACAGGAAAAAATCCATGGGTGTCAGATCAGGTGATCTCACAGGAAAATGAATTGATCGAAATCTTCTCATCCATCGTTCACCAAAGTGTCCAAGTGTGTTAACCACTGTCGTACAAAAAGTGTGCATTGGGCTGGGCAACCATCCATCAATTGTCGTGGATACATTTTAAATTCAAACTTAAAAAGTAATACAATAGAAAACTAAAAACTCTAAATTTATTAATCAAATTTTGTATTTAGACTTCGCTTCAGATTATAAAAAACTTTTTCATATACAATTGTCTCCTAACATATAAATAATGGCACTTCTCTCCTAAAGCTTTTTCATATTTTCTTAATTAATGTTAAGCTACGTTCATCTGATTTTAGATTTATATATTGAAAATAATTTTTCAACAAGCAGAACTTTTTTATAAAAAATGAATGTTTAATTCGCGCAGACATTGTATACAGGGTGTCCCAGAGATCACCTAATTTTTTTAATTGCATTATTAAATTGTTAGTGTAATATCGTTTGTTTTTCTAATGACAATATACGCGAAATCATATAACACCCTCTAAGGGTTTTTGTACGGTTGTTCTAGCCGAACGGCCAAAGGAAACTAGCAACATTTGGAGTTTTTTGAAAAGTATTTTTTGTCGTCTATCCGATATTGCACAAAAAACTGTGGGTTGCCATTTAAAAAGTTTGATGTGACGTCATTTCCGTTAAAACTAGAGGTAATACTGGAATGCCGACAGGCTGAAAAGATGTCCCTTTCAGAAATAAAATTGAGGGGTCTGAGTTTTTTTTGAAATTATTGGTGCGGCCGCAATTCGCTCTGTTTCGTCGGCGTTGGCCCACCCAGTCGAGAAATACCCAGCTACAAAGCATCGCGATCATACAACTTTTAAAGGTTTGGAAAATATCTGCGGGAATATGGATCGTTTTCGGTAAACAAAGTACCGCGTCCTGCGCTGAGACGGGCTACTGATGAAGCACATACAGTAGCTGTTCTTGCGTATATGGAAGTCAATCCTACATCTTCCTTAAGACAAATAATTTCAGAAGTTAATGTTTTGAAATCATCAGTGCAGCGCATTTTAAATCAAAACAGTTTCAGACCCTACAAATTTGTTCGCATACATAAGCTTCGCCTTGGAGATCCAGATAGGAGACTTACATTAATTGATTGGGTTCTTGTAAAATATGCTCAACAACCTGATTCTTTGAGGCAGATAATGTGATTGATGAAAGTCGATTACACAATAATGGATTGGTTTCGACACAAAATTATAGATACTGGTGCACCGAACAGCCATACTGGCTAAAAGAAAGAAATAACCAATGTGTTTTCGCAATCAATATTTGCTGTAGAATCCTGGATGGTTATTTAATAGGGCCGCATTTTAACGATGGAACTTTAACTGGAAATCGCTATTTACATTTTCTGGAAGAGGTATTGCCAGACCCACTAGAAAATGTACCTTATCATACAAGACTAAATATGTTTTATCAACAAGATGGTGCTCCAGCACATAAGTGTGCTATCGTACAGAATTACTTGGATGATAATTTTCCTAGGCCTCGTTTAAATGTGGATGACCTAAAAGACAGTATAAGAGCAGAATGTGCAAGTATCAACCGAGACACTTTATTACAAGAGACAAACATTTCTTGCATCGTCTTGAGCTTTGTTCAAATAATGAAGGAGGCAGTTTTTAACAATTTTTGTTATTATGTTATAATAGAAAATTTTATTTACTTATCTTTTAGAGAATTTAATCTCATTTACAAAAATTAAAAAAAAATAATAAAAAAATAAAAAATAACGGAAATACAAGCCTGGGGTGTGATCTCTGGGACACCCAGTATATCGTAAATAGCGAATTTGAGTTATTTCACGAGAAAGTACATTTAAAAAGCTACGTTTTTTTTCTCCGACCATTTGGACAAACTGGCGATTTTGAGAAAATTGAGTATGCTGTTTGTAGTTCATAATGACTACTTTTCCTGCTTTTCAGCTCAACCTGTCAATATTTGATCGAGTTACACGCCATTGAATTTTTCCGTGTTTTTTAGTATATACATATACAGGGTAGCTTTTATGTATGGAACCAAGGCTCTGTAGCCAAAACGGTTGAAGGCATCCTTCTGGAAATTTTAGGGATCAAATCTGAAGCTATTTCACATAATTTGACACAATCAAAAAATTTCTTTGCTCGATAATTTTTTGACACGGCCGCCATCTTGAATTTTTTTAAATAGCAAGATGGGTATTGTGATATATCATTTGAAAGCTTATTTTATTTACTTTGTAACTGAGTTTGAATATTTGAGTTGGATGGTAAAAATACAAATTAATTTACTGCTCACGAAATAATTATCGAGAAAAAAAAAAGGAACAATAAGACTTACATGGAGAAACAAGAATCATTAGATTTAAATAACATCGTATGTAGAAAGTCAATGTTCTTAAGAAAACTGAAATACTTTAGCGAATTAAATGCTCAAAATGTGAACCATTTACTTCCTGACAGTAATGTATACAATTTAGGAAATAATTAATCGAATTTATCAACCAATTTTCTGGAATAGCTGCAATCTCAGCTTCAATACGGTTTCTCAATTCATTTAAATCGTAGGGTCTGTTCTTGTATACACAGCTTTTCAAATGGCCCCACAAGAAAAAGTCCAGAGGGGTCAAGTCAGGTGACCGGGCTGGCCACTCGAGAGTTCCCCTTCTCCCTATCCAGCGTCTTGGAAAAGTTTCATCTAGATAATTTCGAACGTTTATCCCATAATGGGGTGGGGCACCGTCCTGCTGAAACCAGATATCGCCCCTAACAGCATTTGGGTCGTCCACGTTTGGAAAAAGTTCCACAATCCTAGGGATAACATTCTCCTGTAGGATGTTGAGGTAACTGTTGGCATTGAGATTCCCTTCTATGAAAAATGGTCCAATAATTCTACCTCCAATTATGCCACACCATACATTTATTTTTTGAGGATACTGGGTGTGCACTGTTTCCATCCAATGTGGATTCGTGTCGGAATAATATCGGCAGTTGTGTCTATTTACGGCGCCATTGAGAGTAAATGTGGCCTCATCAGAGAACAAAATGGAACTTGCAAAATTGTTATTCTCCGCAATTGCTTCCATAATGTTCTCACAAAACTGATCACGTCTATCAAAATCGTCTTCCGATAATTCTTGTACTAAATGTACCTTGTAAGGATGATATTTGTGATGCTTTAGAATTTTCTGAACTGAATATCGAGACATATTATGGTTTAGTGCAAGCTGATATGGTGATGTTTTGGGCTGATGAACTACATCCATTAATACTGCCAGTGAATTATCCTCTGTAGCCACTGTTGTTGGTCGGCCACTTCTGCGACGGTTCTTAACACTCCCAGTGATATTATACCGTCGTAAAGTCTTGGTCACAGTAGATCTCACTATAGGATTCCTATCAGGGTTTTCAGCATTGAAGAGTTGGCAAACTTCTTTATGCGTGCGTTTTCTATCGCCCTAACCAACCATCATAAGAATTTGTAATCTTTCTGATTCAGTTAGCTGATTCATTTTTACGAGACGGTTCTAATTATTGAATAATAATGAACTAGTAATGAGAATAACTGATGTTTTGACGTTATAACGTTACCTAGGTAACGTCACCTAGGTAACGTGTCAAAAGCATCGCCACCTAAATTAAAAAGGCAATAATACAAATAATTGCAGAAATAATTATTAGAATAAATTTTTTAGGTATTTCCTCTAAATACAACTTCAATGTTTCTAGTCAGTTCCAAAGTAAATAAAATAAGCTTTCAAATGATATATCACACAACCCATCTTGCTATTTAAAAAAATTCAAGATGGCGGCCTGGTCAAAAAATTATTGAGCAAAGAAATTTTTTGATTGTGTCAAATTATGTGAAATAGCTTCAGATTTGATCCCTAAAATTTCCAGAATGATGCCTTCAACCGTTTTGGCTACAGAGCCTTGGTTCCATACATAAAAACTACCCTGTATATAACAGGAGAGAATGAACAGAGGGGGGGTGTACCTTGAACCATGATGTTTCTTGAACATCGCTAATAATAGGGTGCAAATCTGGTTCCTTAACTCTAAGGAAAAGTGGGTCAAAATAATTTTTAAAGCCAAAAGTACTCCAAAAAAGGGTTGTTATTGGCGCCAAAACGAACATTTTGTGCCGGGTCGCTAAGCTCTAATCGATATTTTAGCAAATCGTCTTTTTTTTTACTAACTTAACTCCACACATGCGAAAAAAGTTTAAATTCGAAGACGTATGTAATTTACGTCTTACTAGAAAAATTGTTATACAGTCACTAATTATCGTTTTAGTAGCCATAATTGTGTAACAAATACATACATTATACGTACGAAGTATTTCATGATGCACATAATATAATAAAATATAAATAAATCGCACTTGTTATTTCTACACTGTTGAATTTTATGGTATGCAAATAAAGCAGATTTTGTATTTTTTTTTATCAGAAATACACTACAAAATGTCAATCATTGTCATTTGACAGGAGGAAAAATCTTCTATTGGAAATAACCTTATTCTCGTGATACAAATATATTGTGGAAACGATGTAAAAGTATTGACGTTCTTAGAAATATTAATCTTTGTAGATTTGAAAGTCGAGTTCAAAAGTGCGTAAAACTTGTATGAAGTTTTCAATATAGTTTTTTGCCTCACTTATATAAATGCTAGGATACGATTTTACCAATTATTAATTTTTTATAATTTAAATTTCAATAATTAAACTAACTTACATTGTTTCTAAAATTATAATTGACTTATTAAATTAAATTTGTGACTATACGAACCATGTAGATGTATTAAAATTAATTAAAAGCTTTAAAGTAGCTAAATTTGATAAACCTTTAACGCGTTCACATTGAACGCCATATAATGAAATTAAGCGAAAAGTAAAACTCTATAAATTTCCTTCGCGAAACTCTCATTAACGACTAAAATATCAATACTTTTTCGCAAAGAAGTATTGGTTACATCAACAGCTTTAACAGAGTACGTGACTTGTCAGTTCGTAATGAATGAAGTAATGAAACAAACCATAATTGAAATTCAATTTTTAGTGAAACGTAAGCTTTTACTACATCTTTTTAACTTTCTTTGTGTAACATATTATGTCTAATAAATTCGATTAATAACTTTACTCTAGCTTTTATCGCAGCAACGAAACTGAAAGTGATTGTTTTAAGTTTATGTTACAAAAATGAATGAATATAAAAGTGAACGCGTGACTGAATGAACTACCAGTTTCGCTTTAATATAATGAATTATGATTGAAGTTCTTAAATTCTTAAAGTGTTTTTCCTGTAGAATGAACTTTTGTTTTTTTATCATAAGTAATATAATAAATCAAAATTTTCTTGACGTCAATATGAAGTTTTCAAAAGTTTCCTTAAAATGATCGAATTATTTACATAATTGTCAAAAAAAAAGAAATAATAAAGCAATGGTGTTATTAAATGAAAAAAAAACAATAATCACTTGGATAAGTAATGACAGAAGTTCAAAAAAATTCCAATACGAAACAGGATAAAAATTCAATTATTTCCATCCTTTCCTAAACTTAAAACAAATTTGAACTTTCAACATTATTCATTTTAGAATTTTTATTAGCTGCGGTACAGACGTTTTAACATTATTGATGACAACGTTTATGAAATTTTTTATTTTAATAAAGCAGTTCCGTACAGGATAAAGTTTTAATGATCTCGTATAGAAAAAGTTGACATACGGAAAGCGATATAATTTTTTTAGTCTACCTTGTAACTAAAAACAATATTTTCGTTTAGTAAACCTTACACATTTTGTGAATCAAAATTAAATTTTCATAATTTTTTAACAATAAAATATACCAAAACTCAAAATATTTCAAGTTTGGTTAATCCTGTAACTTTATTCTTATTTGAAAATCGGAGATAGCATTCAAAATTAAAACATTTCCGGTTTGAACAAAAATTACTGTAATTCTTTATTTTTACATGCACACTACGTTTTGTGTCATTTTCGTGTGTTCAAAATTTTTTTTAAGTACAGTACTGACGAGTTTGTAAGTTTACCGGACGGTAACTTCAGATGAGTCATAAAAGTTGCTTTCATTTTGAATAAAACATGCAATTTTTCTTCCAACGTCGTTTATATACAGAAGAAAGAAAACATCGTAGGTATAAATGTGTAACAAAAAGGAAAATTTTAGATGGGAAGAACGGATCTATATTTGTTTTAGAGTATTGGTTGGTTGTTAATTTAGTAGAGAAAACATAGAGTCGTGCCAATACTAATTATATTATCAAGTAATTATGAAAACAAGTGGGTGAAATTATTCTTCTTGACAAGTTTCGACTACGTGACCAAGTAGTCATCTTCAGAAGGATGTCTTACAACTAATTAACAATGATGAAATTTGGACTGCAAAACAAATTATTTAAAACTACTTAATTGGGTAATACAAAAGTCATTACCACTTTTTGAAGGTAAAAACATTATATAAATAACGCACTTGAGTACGTGTTAGATTTTGAAAAGAGAGAAAGAAAACCACTTCTCATATTCCAATACTAATTAGTTTTGGAATATGACAAGTGCTTTCTTTCTTTCTCTTTTAATTTATATAATTCCAATACTTTGAGATATGGATCTCCACTTCGTTTATAAAACTGTTACGTAGTGTTGGCCTGGAAGCCAGTCAACACCATAACAAAATAGGAATTTACCAAACAGTAATAAATTGTAACAGATAAAACCATTGTAAATGGATACTTTCATGTTAGCAAACGATATAATCTTAGTATACTACACTTACAGAAAGATAAAATATACCTAACAAGAGTATGGGCAATGGTATGGGTGATTGAAGTGTAAGACAATGATAATAAATAATAGAGTAGAAAAAAATAAGGAAAATGTACACATCTGGAATATGATATCAGAAGATGGAAAGATTGACATAGATATCCAACAGAGTAAACAAAGTGTAAATATTAAATAAAGCAGTACTGGATAAAAGCATTAAAAGTGAAATTAGCATAAAACATAATTAATGGTTTACAATGCCATAATTGTATAATTGTACCAAGATTGATATATGCAAATTAATCATCGGAGATACAACACAAGCTTGAACGGAAAGTCATCCATTCTAAGCATTGGCGCAAAATAGGTTGGCGAAGAAGATAAAGGAGGCAAAGGGAATGGAAAAAAGAAGAATGGGAAGCCCCAGGAAAAATTTGTTAGAAGAAATTGACAACGCCCTCGTTGATTGGAATTTCTTCCTAGAAATCTAATTAACGACGGCCTTTAGACCCAAATCTAGACGAAATAAGAAAGAATTCAAATATCAATATGATTTCTTAAATTCAAGTCGATACTGGATAATCAACACTTCTCTAATCTACTGGCCAACTTCGTGCTGTTTATAATACAGTTTTCAGCCATTTGTGCCTCTTTATAGACTAGTATTTTTATTACTTTACTTTATTTAAATTAAATTAATGTGTCGCTGGTTTTCAGGTTATTCCGGAATCCTTTGTTAAACCCGCAAGAGACACTCACTTTCCTTCTATGTGTGTACACTAGTTTATATGCAAATTAAATAATTTTTTGAGTGTTTCTAATCTTGTTTATGTTTGGTTTGTTGGTCATCGCAAAGTGCCACTAAGCAACTAGGTGCTGCAAAATCTAAGGAAAAAGGCGTGTTGTTATCTCAAAGCAGATAAAGGCAATAAAGTAGTTATTTTGGACAAAGAGGATTATTTTGAGTCAGTTCAGGTGATGCTTAATGAAGGCCCCTATTCATTAATATCTAAAATCCGCTTCCCAAAGCGATTGCTGATACCCGTAGAGTCTTATTAGAATGTGAAAATTTTAAGAGTAAAACTGTCAACTTATAAACAAAAGCAAAGTATATTATTTTATACGGAGCTTAAGTGATGCTTTTATGCTGAGGATGTTAGATTGACAGCCGAAGCACAAATAACCACTTAAGGTCCGCATAAAATATACTATTATTATTATTAAAATGTCATCAGATGAGGAAATGCAATGCACTCCTCCTGAAATTGTGGAGGCGGACGCTGACAATACCATGAAAAAATTTAGTTCGGACAAAATCGAGCACCGTTTATCACAGAGTGTATCAAAAATTTGTGAATTAGGGTGAAGTGGAACATATTAGTAATTATTTGGCAAACGTAAAGAAAATGAAATGTTCTTTAATGTGGTCACACTATTCAAGATACGATCATTACTGAATATTAAGCATGGGATAGATATAAGCAATTATTTGAAATTAAAAGCGTATCTCAAGAGGCAGAATAAAAGATATATGTACCTAAAAAATCCAGGCTATTAACTAAAGAACAGTTTGATCAATTTTTGTGTGAAGCCTCTGATGGAATTCATTTGGGGAAAAGGGTAAATTCTAATTTGTAGTTTATCAAAAAATCTAAATTAATGTTATGTTCAGATTGTGTTAATATTTGGAGTATTTGGAGCATGTCGAAACGACAAATTGGTAAAAATGACGGTTGACGACATCCAAGATGCAACAGTTTTGATTCATGTAACGATTCCTAAAACCAAGATGAATACGAATCGGTTATTTACAATTGTGGGGGACAATGTACTCGTCAGGAAATATGTTTCATTGCGACCAAATGGAATACAAAATCGCCGATTTTTTGGAAATACCGGAATGGTAGGTGCTACCCGACAGTAATGGAAATTCATACCATAGGAAGTGTAAGCAGAGAGGTCGCAAGTTACCTTAAATTAAAAAATTGGAAGGACTACACAGGTCAATACTTAATACGAACTTCAGCTACACTTTTGGTAGATGATGCGCCGACACCACCTGCTTAAGAAGCACGGTGAATGGAAATCTAATAGCGTAGCTGAAAGGATATATAGAAGAATCCATCACCAACAAAAAGGAAATAGGTATGAAAATACTCCCGTTTTCGTCAGAACCTACCCCTAGTACGAGCAATGCATGAGCATGCAAGTGCATGCAAGCAAGTGACGAACTTTTGGATACAAACAGCAATTGTCCCATAACAACAATCCTCTCTTCTAGTATTACAAAGAAATATGAACAATCTTGTACTAGAACTGTATGTAATTTTCAACATGCTTCTTTCTATAATTGTACATTCTACTTGTAATTAAATTATAACTAAAATATCTAAACAATACATTTTAACCAAATTAAAGTATTGATCATATGGCTGCAACTCATCTATCGGCGACGCTTAAGTACTAAAGTGCCGCCGTCAACCCTTAAGTACTTAAGCGCCGCCGACAGTGTCATGGCAATGAAGTGACATAAGTATTATTAGCTTGACCGTGTATTAGCATACTAAACTGACGTTTGAAGAAATACGTAGATTATGAATTTGTAAATAGCTATTAAAATGCAATGTGTAGTCTGTTTTATTGTATGGTTATAAAACATAAACTCTCAAAAAGAAACCATTAACCAATCAACCGTTTTTTGAAGTGTGGACATACAAAGAATAATGCAAATCTTCGAGAATGCTCAATGAAGTTTCAAGAAAAAAGCTGTGCAATTAGTAGTTAACAAAAAAAGAAAACTGCCCAATTTTACACGTACACTAAGACATATGAGAAATACATAATATTACATGTAATATTCAGGGTGTTAATTAAGTACTTGTACAAACCTTACAAGTAGAATCTTTGACTACTTTTAAGATAAAAAGTTCACATGAACATGAACAAGTTCCGGAACGGCTTCGTTTCTAAGATACAGGGTGTCAAAAATCTATTTTATTTGGTTTTGCTTATATTTTTGTTAAGTAACATGGAAATTAAACGAAATTTGTAATCTGAGTGTATTGATGACGAGAAACTCAAATATTAACTTAGTTTTGCTTAATGTTAGAAGACGCCACATACATTGTTGTTCCTGAATTTATTTGACAATAACTTTTTGTATCTCATTGCATGTCATGTTTGACTAGGTAGATCTATTCTCCATTCAATTTTACATACTCTTAGTATTTGTCGCTAAAAGTAGGCGTTTTGGATAAAAACAGGTTAGAAGTTAAATCTGGGTTGTAATTTTTTAAGTTGGATTAATTCCGAGTTTTTAAAAATAAACGAAAAAATGTATCTTTTACTGATTGTATTATCAGGTAACAAACTTAGATAATTTACAAAATTAAGGTTTGTACAAGTACTTAATTAACCCCCTGTATATAGAAGAAGAGATTGAAAGAAAAGGACAAGGGAGAGAAGAAAAACAATTTAAACAAATAATAAAAAATATTTGAGAATAAACAGAGAGACAACGATACACCAACGCCCAAGGAAAACCCATTTATAGTTATTTGGTAAACACAAAAAAAAAACAAAATTTAGATTTTGGTATTTTTGATTGTGGTAATCTAAAGCAAAAAGACTCACGGCTACTTAGAATTATTTTTAAAATAAAAAAATATTCATTAGAAAACTTATATTGAGGCTTACCACAAATCGCCAAATAACATGCAGAGTCTGAAAATGTTTAATAATAAAAGTAGAAGCACTTAAATTTAAAAAATTTGTTAAGTAATAAAACTTATGGATCCACTTTCTATTGCCACCTAGTATATTAAGCTTTGAAAAATCTAGTCAATATAGTAAAGTTTTGATATCAACAAAAATATTAAAAATGTTCACTATAATAAAATAATTTTCACTTGGGGAAAAACTACTGAAATGATTATTTTGGTTGCATTTTCAAACATTTATAGAAGTCCCACGAAAATATAATTAGGAAGAACAAAACTGACTTCTTGTTTTTGAATTAATGTCATCTCTCTTCTGGAATTAACTACTGTGGAACCGTCCTTTATTCAGGAACTCAAACGTCATCCAGAGAAGGAAATCGTTCAGACTAGTCAATTTGATGGAATTTACAAGGAAAGAATGTCAAAACGATCATGTCATAACATGAAATAATTTTTAACTACAATGTGAGTTCTCAGTCTTCTACTGTTTCAATATCTCCTGGTTTACGTGCGCCTGGATCATTAACTTTTCTTCTTTGTGCTTTTTGTAATTAAATCAGATTAGATTTATTTGGGGTTAACATTACTCTAAATCAACCCATTTAAAGCACTTTCCACACGCAAATGTCCCTGAGGAATCTTAAAGTTAAACTGAGATTCAATAGGGTAATTTACTCCATATTCACAGATAAGTTTCATCTTCTGAAGAGTTTGCCGAGTACGTAGTCACACCCAACCTATCAAGGTGTTGGCAAAATGAACAACAGTCTACGAGGAATCCCGTACGGATTCTAAGGTTACCCCTGCTCATCGATAGACAACCTTTAATTGCATTACACCTAGTAGTTTAACCCAGTACTTCGTTTTCGTCCTTCTCAAACCGGAAACTTTTCTTGTATTGTGGGTTTGCCAATACCCCAGAAGGACTCTGGTCTAGTAAAAGGGTAGAATCTCCTATTTTAGTGAAAGCATCTGTTTGCCCATTTCTTTCTAACCCGGTGTGTCCTAACCTTATTGAGTGTTCCCATCTCCTTTAGCTTAGTTTTGCAAATCTCCATTATCTTTAAGTTGATGACCTTACTACTCAACGCCGACATTATAACTGTATTTTTTATAACATACCTTCTATCCATATTCAATTAGATGCAACGTTTAATTAAATAAACTTATGCTTAAAAAGTGGTGGTCAATTTGGCCATAGTTTCTGAGAATGTCGTCTTTCACTCAACTACTAATTTGTGGGCAGCTTCAGTAAAAGAGTGGGGACATTTTAACGTGGGTGGAGTGAGACAACAAAACGAAACGTTATGGAGTTAACGCGACACGTGACAGAGACTTGGAACTTTTAAAGGAACACTCTGGTCTCTTATCACAGAAAAACTTGTACATAGTATGCAACAGAGGTTACCAAGTTGTATTGATAACAATGGGTATTATACAAAATATTAAATGCTAGTAAATAGTAGTAATGGTAAATCTTTAGGATGAGATATGACAATAAAGACGAGGCACACATAAAGGACTTAGAAAGGAAAGAAAAGAGAATAACAGGGCAGGTGTGGGGTTTAGGAAAGAGGACATTTGGAAAGGATGTTGTGAGAAGGGGGTGGTTATTTAAGAAATTAATAAGAAGCGTAATGATGTATGAGGCGGAGGTATGGGGATGGAATGAATGGGAAAGACTAGAAAAAGTGCAAGATAGGTATTGGAAAGGGGTATTAGGATTGGATAGGGAGACACTGGGGTATATAGTAGAAGAAGAAGTGGAAATGGAGAAAATAAGGATACACGCGGGGATGATAGCTATGAAGTATGAAGAAGGTATGGAGAGAAGAGGAGTTGGGAGATAGTCAAAGGTGTGGGAAGAGATAAAAGATGGATGGATTAAATATGGACAAGAAGCAAGGAGACTATAGTATGAAAGAGGGAGTTATGCTAGAGAGGAAGTAGAAAGGAGAAGAAGAGAAGGGAGAAGAGTAAGAATAAGGGAAGAGATTAGGCAAAGGGATAGAGATACGCAAAAACAAGAAATGAGGGAAAGGATCGGGACGGGTAATATAATGAAGTATGATGGACTAGTGAGGGAGGCATTACCTAAATACTTGAAAGGAGACATGAAAATTAAATAAAAGAATTGTGGCGAGTTTAGATGTGGCAATGAAGAGGGAAAATCGGTACTGGTTGGACGACGAGAAGAAGAAGTGTAGAATGTGTGGAAAGGGTGGGAGAATTTGGAACACTTGAGTGAGAATGTGAGAACTAAGGGAAGAGGAAAACAAAGAAAAGAGTTATTAAGAGAAGGGGAGAGGGGTTGATGATGGATGGAGGAGGTGATAAGAAGGTGTAAATAGTAATAGGACTAGATAGGGTAGGGAAGGAGAGGGTTAGGGGTTTTATATTGTTGTATATTTATGGAATTGAAACCGAATTACTTTTGTAAATTTTTTTATAGAATTAAACAAAATAAAAATACATACATACATACATAGTAGTAATGGTAAATAATTTATTTTTCTAATTTAAACTTATTTATTTCCAATGAGTTTCAAATGACATTGCAGATGATACTTTAAGAGAAATAAAATGGTTCACTAATTAAAATTGCTCAATAGAAATTGTTCGTATTCGTATGATTAAGTTTCTAATTCTAATTCAATTCGAAACTAACAATTACATTATATTTTTTTGTTCTTAAACAAATTCATTGATCTTTTTAGGAAGGGAGTAAGTATTGAAACTAATTATAAACACACCTCTGAATTAATTTCGTAATGTCGTTTTTTCTTTAATTAATTTCGCAAATTTCAATGTAGTTTTTATAAAAGAATATAATTTGTTAACAACTAGTATTTACGGCATCCCCATTCTCAAAACATTTAAATAAAAGATTTTTAATTGTCTTTGTTTATTGTTTTAATATCTGATGTTACTTTACTTCACTCGTTTGTTATATTGTAATTATACAGGGTGACCTAGATCCAAATGTACATACGTTACCATAAGATAGAGGCCATCATAGTGGTTCTAAATAACCCACCTTTAGTAATTCCATCTTCGACCGTTATCCAGATACAGGATAATTTATAATATTTTGGCACATATTTATTTTTATCATATCTTTTTAAGTATCCCGTGTAGAATGTTCATATTTGGTAAAAATATTTTGTATCTCAGTCGCTTTAAAATGCCATATGTAAAAAGCAATTTCAAATTTAATTATTAGGGGAAGAAAATGTGAAGAAGTCAATAAGGAGCATTTTAAAAATTTACTCAAATAATTATTTGCTAGTTTTGTATTTTGTTTTAAATTTTGGTTCATTATTACTTTGTAATGTTTTTTTTGTTGATTTCTAAAGAAGAAAATTTGTTATTTTTTTAAGATTGATTGTTTAGTGCGGCAGCTTTAGAAAGTATGTCATTAGAATCATATTTTTATGTACTTTTTAAATAAAAATATATTTTTTCAAAAAATTTGATATACAGGGTGTTGAATTTTTAAAAATCAAATTCGACATTTTTTTTTAAATACGGACCTGTGAAACAACAATTTTGCATATGATATTTTAAAGCGACTGAGATATAAAACATTTTCACCAAATATGCACATTCTATACAGGGTACTTAAAAAGATATGATAAAAATAAATATGTGCCAAATATTATAAATCATCCTGTATCTGAATAACCGTCAAAGATGGAATCACTAAAAGTAGGTTATTTAGAACCACTATGATGGCTTTTATCTTGTGGTGACGTATGTACATTTAGATCCAGGTCACCGCATAAATAGAGTTTTTCTCCTTTCGACTGTGACCATACCCTACAATTGCTACCTTGACATGTCCATTTTCACTGACGATGACTGTACTTTAACATAGTATTAAAAAATAGTAACGCTGCAATGAAAAAGCTAGTAATAAAAGCTTCTTACCTAATTTTTTCGATAATTATAAAAAAAAGTCAACAACACAAAAATCAAATTAATTGTAATTATAGAAAAGTTCTAGCACAATTAAACTTTCGAAACATCATCGGTTACAATAATTATAAACTTATACGCCAGCGATAATTGCAAAAAAATAAGAGATTAAAGGTTATAGACGGTGGTAATAATTATTTCGATTTTTTAAGATTGCTATGCGTCGCTGATTATATATTTCTATTTTATTAATAATTTTTTCTTAAAATCTTTTAGGATAAAAATAAATATGGAACCAAAAATAAGCATTCCAAGATGTACTAATTGATAAAAATTCAAGAACGTTTTATCCCAAATTAAATTATTGATTTTTTAAGGATATAATCAAAATCAGGTACTCTTTTTGAAAAATTCACTTTTTGAATATGTAAATTAACGATCAGGTAATTTACTTATAGTTTTTGTTTACATACAGATTAATTAAAAAATTGAGATCAATGACAAGCACGAAAGACATAAAATATTAATTTGGGACAAAAATAATACTTACTTGAAGCTGTAGAAAAGATAATAACAAAATAGTAGGCAAACTATATTTAGAAATATTACTATATTTAGATCGTTAAACTTGGTGTTTGGTGATAATGAACACTGACATTAACAAAACTGAAACACTATCACGTTCAAAATATAGTTTTACTATTATCACGTGCTGTGATAATTGATATATTTTCATAATTAACTGACCACGATCTGTAGGTGTTACAAATAATCATTTCATTGTTTAGTTTAAGAAAGTATAATCACAAAAAAATGCCATACTGTTACGAAAGGTGATATTTGTGAACTTTGAGATTAAAAATGACCTTCTTGAATGTGTATGATGAAATTATTGTTAAAGACGATGATACTTTAGCAAATTAAACAAACTCTTCAAAAGAAATTGTCATTTAAGTAATCAAAAAGTGCTTTAGGAGTCATTTTAAAAATCTTTTGTAAAATGTATAATTAATAATTATCATGCAAGAAATTATTTTTGTAGGTCCTGCAACTGAAATTTAGTTTTCTAAATTTGACATTTTTCATAACCAAAGTAGGTGCCAAAATAGTCGACGAAAAGTTTAACTTTTTCACCATTTATCAGATTATTTTGTCATTGGTTGTTCAAGGCCGTTGACTTATGAACCTGTAATTTGTCAACGACCTGAAGATGAATCCACTGTGTTGTGAAACGTCACATCTACCATATCCTAGAGTTTTTATCCACCACACATTGATCCATAAGGGGTCTATAAGTCTTAACCGCTTCCTGGCTACTATTTTTATTAGTTATAATGTAAGTGAACATGTGCTCTAAGCAGCAATCTGCCTTTATTACCATAAGATTTATTAAGAACAACGTTTATTTTCCGTCGTATATAAAATGGAATGTTAGCGTTGTTTGACTTTCGCGATTGTTGTCCTCGACTTACGGCCGGTGTAGAAACTTGAAAAAACTTGTTTATATCGGACTCACTTTTGACAAAGTTTGTACATAGTTGACCTAGTTTCATTTATATTCCTCCAATAAAAATTAGGTAAAATGTTGGTAAAAATAGAATAATCAGACTTCAAGAACGATAGTTTATGAAGGTGTGGCAAAAATGATTGAACATTCATCCAATTTGTGCACATAAGAGTTTGAAGAAAAGATATCATTTAGCACACACCACTAAAGCCACCAGAGCTACGCTCCAACCAATTTTAAACTTCGGCTTATACCTTAAGTTTAAATTACGTTGCATCGAACTTATAAGGCACCGTTTGCCCAAGACAGTGAAACAATATTGCAACACTGTTTTATCTGTAAGGTGTACTTTTCATATATCAATTTTTACTATTACTTACGAATTAGAAGAGAAGAAATTACTTCTGTGTTTAGAGTGGATAACTTTGTAATTATAAAGGCTTTCGGTATAAAGTGATGCAATAGAGATAATGCCTCATTGTCCTATCAGTCGTATACTCTAAAAGAGGAATATAGATAAAGCACTCCCAGAGGAGTACCTAACACTGGAAATACATTTAATTATAAAAAAAAAACATTGCCCCATCGTCACATATTTTACTCATTACCAACATACCTTGAGCTTTTAAATTCTATAAAATATTTTTTGAATTTTAGTCGAATTAGAATTGACAAATTGGTTTAGGCTTACGAGACTTATTAGGGAACAAGTGTCATCTAGTTTCAGGTCTAAAAACCAACATACAAACCACCAAGAGATCGATAGGAACGAGAGAGTCCGTTTGGGATACACCAAGTCAGCTTTATCAGAATATGCGCTTAGCAATGGGTATAACAAGATGCTCTTTGAGGATTCCAAGTTCGGTTATCACCACAAATTTGTTAGAGAAGCTATTGAAATCACAAACATCCAAAAACTTCAACAATTGACAATCAACGATCAAATTAAAAAACTGTAATATATATATTTTTTAAATTTTAAATAGTGCACCAACCTGTGCAAATGACAATTTGACTGGAATAAATATATAGAAATATCGGGTTGCTAAAATTCTATTACTATACAAGATCTTCCAAAAGTAATCAACAACAGAGAAATGGTAGGTAAGGAATGGGATTTTAAGACGAAAACTACTTTTTTGATGTGACAAACACTAATTATTTAATATTCAGAGGATTGGTCCAGCAGAGAAAAAATCAATGACACGTTAACTTTTTTTTTTATTTTAAACCTACGTTTCAATAAGGACTGTGAGTACTTACTTTATCTGAATTTAGCTCTTTCTGATCAACAACCTAAAAAGAAGCAAAACAGTTTTGAAAATTAAAGTAAATTAATTAGCCTCTTTGAAACAGCCTGTGTAGAATAGGATCTGCATATGACGCAATTCCGGACGTTTTTGCTTCCTTTCTATTTTGAGCATTATATTTTCAGAAAGAGATATTTTAATTCTTTACTAATTGTTGCACAAAATATTACTCATATTAAGTAATAATTAAACAGCATCAAGCGAATAAGCACAAGGCATAACTTCAAAGTACCTTCTACTTAATTCTTTAGAAAATATTTTTTAAAGGGGTGTTTAGTATTTAATTTAACTGCGAGTATAATAATCATAAAACAATTTTAATTCTCTAATTGAATTCAGCTACCAAGTTTTACGATCTGTTTTGATCAACTTCAGTTTTTTACTACATTTTTACACTTTAGTTTTTATGCGATTTAATTTTCGACACAATCTTTAGTTAGTTTTATTTGATATCTTTATTAACATTTTTTATCTATCCTAAGGTAGACACGTCGTCCGTTCGTATACAGGGTGTCGTAAAACAAAATTTAAAAATGTAGATAAGAGGTCGTTATGTAATGGAGCCGTTAAATGTTATTGCTTTTAATTTCCAAATGAGGCACAATTTCTCAATAATTTTAAAACTGTCATAGAGAAATTGATTTTATACCCATATAAAATTTTTTTACGATTTAGCAAAACCGTTACGGGCACTTGAATGAGATCATTTAGTTTTAGATCAAAGGAAACTTCGATAGAGCGCTCTGTGCGACTAGCTTCTGATCTAGTAAGACATAAATTACGTCTTGAAAGCGAGACACCTGAAGAAACAAGTTCGCGTATGTCCAGAATAACTAAGCATATGCGAGAAGTCCGTTTAAACGAACAAGAAGCGGAAAGACGGGAACGACTTAATCAAAATGCTTTAAGATGCTTGGAACACAGCTGTATCAATTCAAATTAATGAAAATGACACCTCAAGAGGACTATGTTGGCCAGATGGATAAAAGATGCAATGCAAAAACATGCTGTCATAAGGGCAAAGTAAAATTTGAGCCCTTGAAAAATTATCCTGAACTTGTGGAAGGCTTACTAAAGGTAGCAATGAACAGTCAAAGAACTTTATGGAAAATATTCGTTCATACAACAGCTCATTAGCATTTGCATCAATGGGAGCAAATATAGATCGTTCAGTTCTAAGGAGAGGTCCATATTGCTTTAGAATTCATGGTCAGATTTACCATAGAACTTCATCGTGCGGCGTTCCATCAGATAGTTTTAAACCTAAATATGCACAGCTCTACAAACTTAATGCAGAGCAAGCACTGGATCAACGAATGAACATGCTTGAAGATAAAGACTGTATTCCCGCATTAACAAATGAGTTGGATTCTTTAATTCGAGAAATGAATTCTTACGCAGAAACGTTCAAAATTTTGGCTGAACTAGAATTGGAAGAACGGGAAAAAGCTAAGTCAGAAAATAGACTTATTCACCCTGTTTGCATGTCAATTAAACAGGACAGAAAAGATGACCAGCGAAGATATAATGCCCAAACGCAGTCATATTTAAAAATGCAGATGGAGCGCCACCATTTGAGCTTGATATTCGAATTCATTACGATGACGATCGTCCACTACAACATATTTCAATTTTAAAGAATAATTTGGATCCAATGACATATCCCATTTTATTCCCAACTGGGGATAAGAGATATAAAGAGGACATAAGATTAGTAAGTAAATCAAGTCGTCAGAGTTCATCCGAGGATTTGGAAAAGTCTGAAACAGAAGACCGGGCAACTGTAAATGAGAGAAGAAGGTTGTCTCAATTGCATATACAAAAATTAAAGCTAATAGACTAAATCTCATAGCCAAAAATCAAAAATCATTACGTATTGCTCAATATAAAGGCCTTCTAGACCATATTGAACAGAGAGCGGCAAATGAAGGTGTTAAGCCAGGTGTTCCTGTTATTTTACCGTCGACTTTCATTGGAAGTCCAAGAGCTAGGCAGCAAAATTATCAAGATGCTATGGGTATTGTTAGAAAATTTAGAAAGCCTTACTTATTCATTACCATGAGTTGCAATCCAAGCTGAAAAGAAATTACTGAAAACTTAGAGCCCTGGTAAAGAGCTGAACACCTTGACTTGATTGCCCGTGTATTTGAATTAAAAAAATAAACTTTTGAAAAATATTACACGTAATCATATTTTTGGAGTACCGATTGGTCATATTCATGTAATTGAATTTCAGAAGCGTGGATTGCCTCATTGTTTATTCTTCGGAATGAAGATAAGCCAAGAAATCGAGAAATAATTGATAAAATTGTTTCTGCTAAAATTCCGGATTAAACCAATAATCCGAGGCTCAGGTAAATCGTTTTAAAAAATATGATACATTGTCCGTATGGAGTGTGCATGGAAAATGTTCAAAATTAATTTCCCAAAGACTTTCGAGGATGAAACCAATAAAAATGTTAATTTTTATCCAAAATATTAAAAGATGTGATAATTCGAAGGATAATGACCCGGACTTAATGGTTCGAGGGAATAAAATTGACAACTCTTGGGTTGTTCCTTATAACCCATTCCTTCTTTTAAAATATAATTGTCATATTAACACTGAAATTTGTGCATCAATTAAAAGTATAAAATATCTATTTAAGTATGTTTACAAAGGCCATGATTGTGCTAATGTAGAGTTCAAAACTTTGGAAGATGGAAATGTGGAAGTCAATAGAAACGAGGTCAAGTCATACTTAGATTCTCGATATATCAGTGCTCCAGAAGCAATTGGAGAATCCGAAAAAACAAAATGTATGACCGTTCACACGCAATTATCAGATTGCCCGTTCATATTCCTAACGAGCACTCTGTTTATTTTCAGCACTCTGGGAAATAACTCAGAGAAAGACCAGCAAAATTTAGACCCAGGTTTAATCAGAAGGGGCCTAATGGAAACTCAACTCACAGATTGGTTCAATTTAAATATCAGAGACCCAAGTGCAAGACAATATTTGTGCACTGAGATCCCAGAATTACGTTAAGTGAGGGCGAACGATATTATTTGCAGATGCTCTTATTGAATGTGAAGGGTGCAATCACCTTTAATGATTTAAAAACAGTTAATGGCGAACTGTGTGATACTTTTAAGAATGCTGCAATTAAGTCTGAATTTAGTTGAAGATGACACAGAATGGGATAATTGTTTTGATGAAGAAGTTTTAATTAAAAAACCAGCACAACTCAGACAATTGTTTGCTTATATTTGTGTGTTTTGCAACCTAATAGATCCACTAAAATTGTGGAAAATACGAATTAGATTTATCTGAAGATTTCTTAAGAAAATTTAATGACCAAAATCGAGCATCAGTACATGAATTGGCTGATATTCAAGAAACACTTATCTTTAATAGCAAATCCGGTAAGGATTTTAAGCTACCTGAACCACCACTTGATATGATTTCATTTCAATTAGAATTTGATTTAGCCTTTGAAAGAGAGAGAAGGTATTAAAAAAAAACTATGCTTCAAAATAGAGAACAATATTTGATGACATAATAAATAGTATCAATAATAATAATTATGGCCGTCAGATGTTCTTTAATACAAAAATTTAATAACAAATTTTCCCATGTATTTTATATGAAAGTACCAAGATAGAAGTAGAACTAGAGCAGTTGACTCGGTTCATTAACTCTAGCACTAGTTTTCCGGGTTGTGGACAAACAAGATGAGAAAAACCATTTCTCCCACATGTAGATTTTGAGGATGAGTGCTTTGAGAAGAAGAACAACCAGGTTTACAATAATTCCAACTAGTAAAATCATTTGTGGGTTAAATTCTAAAACTACTACTACGACTACTATTAGTATTAGAAATTTTGTTAGCGGAATTAGTTTTGGCAAAAGCACGTTGTTGTAGTCATTATTTGTTTAGTTTAGCAGTTTAGCAGAACTGGAAGCACTAGAACAAACATAATGAGAGAGATCGCATTACAAGAAGTTGTTTTACTATTTGATTGTTCAACATTGTGAGAATACGCCAAGTCTGGTACAAGTAATGTATTATTCTTCCTTTTAGGTGGAGGAACATAATCGTTATCTAAAGCCCTATTCATTTTGAGTTCTTTACCAAATTTGAGTGTAAGACACCAATACTAGAAATTTTAACTAAAGCCAAGAAGGTTTGTACGATTACGAAGAATAACTTTCAATTTTTTCTTCAGATAATAGTGTACCAAGTCTAGAAACTAGTGGGTGCATCGTTGCTAAGTAAAGCCCCAAAATTCGGAAGGTCGCATAGTTCCACTATTAAGTGTACCTAACGTAAGTGGTTGACCTTCTTTATGGGTACCTATATTAATAGCATTTTCAGTTGTTTTTAAAGTTAATTAAACCACAATTTTATTGGGGACCTCCATCGAAAGACCAGCGAATTAAAGGAAACTGTACAATCCTACGAAAAGATTTCGATCCGAAAATGTTTGTACACCCAAAGT
The DNA here is from genome assembly GCA_030710515.1 of Abscondita cerata. Classification (NCBI taxonomy): domain Eukaryota; kingdom Metazoa; phylum Arthropoda; class Insecta; order Coleoptera; family Lampyridae; genus Abscondita; species Abscondita cerata. The sequence continues at coordinate 17,463 of JALBCR010003689.1, read as the reverse complement.
TGAAGAAATGGTTTTTGTTAGTATGGAGTCATTAACTGCTTTGATCGATGAAAGTATTGATAAACATTTAGTTGGCTAGTAAATCTATACAAAACAAAATAATTCGAATAATTTCGTTAACATTATATGAACATAAAATTTCTTTTATGGCACTTAGCGCAAATGACTCAATACCAAAATTTTGAAATTTTTTTATTAGTTGCTAAATTGCTTAACATGTTCAAAAACGAGTTAAACCAAAGTTTTGTGTCAACAATGCAGTATTTATTTATTTCTTGATCATTTGAGATAAATTGCATATTTTGAATTTTTGGGGCAAGATTCTGTTCATTATACACAATGTTTCATTTTAAATCATTTTGTTGGGTGTTGAGACTCAACCGACCTGTCACCTTTATAAATTGTCACTGAGGCGATTGTGGAAAATTGAAAAAAAAAAATTTGGCTCTCAAAAGAAATTCATAAAAATAGTTAAAATAGTCATTTTTTGTTCATGTCAGCTAAAATTACAAAAAATCTGACGTGCTGAAGCAATTTCAAGTTTATAAAAATGTACAAGAATCCCCCAATCCATTATTGAAACTGTATCTCTCAGAAATGTGTAAACAAAACAATTTACTGGAGGACGACCTACCTCAAACTAGACAAAGTAGTGATCCCGACGTGATCTTCAAGAAGAACAACATCGCTCATCATCGCCATAGTCATAACCAGTTCCATGTCTGTTAAGCTTACCGACATTCAACGTCATGACTGTTAAAGTATTTTAAAAACTTCCAAGTTTCACAAAATCTTACATCGCTTAGCACAATAAAAAATTGGCCTTATTTCAGATTGAAATTTATGAAATTTCTTTTGAATTCATTCATTTTCTTTTTAATATTTGGTACTTCTTAATTCTGTTAATTCACCAGTTATGAATCTTTTAATTTTTTTTTACTTGGCATCGCTAACCCAGTTAAATGTAGTGTATTAAAGCTTTGTCAACAGACGTGTAGCAATTACATAATGTTACTAAGTGTTGGTTGGCAGAAATAATAATCTCGAACCTCGTGCTGTAAATTAGCAAAATATTGTACCATAGCAAACAGTAACTTACATCTATCGACAAAGTTCCTCTCTTCGACTTCTTTCACTTTTGAAGAGTCCCAAAACGCGAAACAGCTGTCTGGAATAACAAGAACCTAACACAAGTATTCACATCCTATTATTGAAACACTAATTGTTTGGTCATTGGAACCTTATCATAAAATTTGATATTGTTTATATATTGATTACTTTGGTAACTAACTTTTATTATAAGACCTCGCTTTGTTACCATTAAATTTGGTCATTTGTTACGGTTCAAAATACTCGTACCCGAACGTAGGTCGCAAGAGTCAGCACGTTGCGACAAAAATCAAATTTACCGCGCATGAGACAATTTTTCTGATTGGTGTATCGATTTATTCTGAATATCAATCGAAACGACGGGCGGACATCTTGTGACTTTCTTTTTCTATTGGGCGGTTGTCGGTGTTCTTTTGGTATTTCTTTTGTTGTCTCGTGGTTGTGTTAATTTATAATTACAACGTATGCTTTAGCACATGTTTTGACTTTATACTCTACTCGTATATTACGCAAATTTCATGCGACAGAATCTCTCACTTCTCCCAGATTCTTTTGGGGCACCATACGTAACACTTACATCACATTACAATATTTGTATAATGTACCATACGAATAAATAAATATTATAATTCACTGATTAACTGAGTAACTGTCAGTATTTTGAAACAGAACGAGATTTTCTTCGCACCAAGACAAAGTTTGACTTGAGTTTGTTCGATTTTTTTTACAATGCTCGTGAGAAGTGTCAAAATTCTTACTCGCATATGATGCGTTTCTATCACTTATAATATCATATGTCATAATTTTGTTTAAATTACAGATTTTTTCAAAAATAATAATAAAATACTGAATTAACACATTTTTGAAAAAGAAATATTATATTACCTTCGCAACATGTAAAGTGTAAATAACTCAAAGAGAAAAGTAGTTGGTAATTTTCCAATCGTTTTCATTTATTGTATGGAAAAGACTTTTACGTTAGAATCAAGATAAAGGTTTTCCTGCAATTGTCACAGAATTTAGTTGACTACATTTACGATTTCAATGTAAGCGCATTGCCGCGATTTTTACTAAACATCATTTACAAAATTTTACCTAAGTACGCGCAATTAAACATCCATTGCACATTTATTGTAAAATCTTTTTTTAATTTAATATCCTTATTATGTATACTGTAAGCCAAAGAATTTTTTTATTGTTGCAGTAGGTACCTAGTTAGAATTTTTGATTAATAATTTAATAAGATTTTGAAAGAAACCTGGGGCTTTATTCTTTTCGATAATATTCTATGTATTTTTTAAAACACACAGTTTTTTAGATCATTTTTATTTTAAAATAAGTAGTAGAAATTGTTTTCATATTATTAATAACTCATGATTTTACTAATGATTAAGGTGGGAATCTGGAGTAAATGCTTGAAAAATTGACCTAATTAAGAGTAGATTGATTAGTATCTAATTAATAAAATCCATAGGGTTTGATCGATAAAAAGAAATAGAAAAGTTTTTTTAATACAAAAAGTATTTCCTATACTGCAGGTATCACACGTCGAAGAACAAGCCATGATACTAATAAACGTCAAAGAACGAATGAAAAGTATGGATATGTTGTAAAAAACTAAACCAATGTAAAATAAATATTTTTGTAAATTTTCTAAGATTTTGAAAATCTATCTAGGTTAACGGCCCTTTCGGCTTGATAGATTATGCCCAAAATCTAATAAGATCTGATAAAAATCTGTATGACGGTTTTCCTAACATTTTATTTGTAAGATGTGGACTAAAAATCATATACGTTGTAGGGAAAAAAATGACATTTATTAAGAAAAGTGCACTGCAAAGCAATTTGTAAAATCAGAAGCGAACATTTCAGTATCCTCCAACAATAATTAAATAAATCAAACTGCTAAGCAGTTATACGAACACTACCTTGAGAGTACGTCGGACAAAACGAGCTATCCTTTTCATTCAAGTTCCTAGAAGGTTGAAAATTCTCACTCTTACAAAGCGAAAAAATTAAATTGCGTTTTAGAAAAAAATGTTCAAACAAAAGCTATAGACAATAGAATTTCCAACAACTTTTCTCCCTCAACCTTTTTTTATATAATTGATATTGGAGGATATTGTCACAACAATTAGTAAGTTTACATGATTGTTATATCTCAGTAATTACTTATCGGATCAAAACGGGGTTCAAACAATAGTTGTCTATACTTAAATTACAAACAACAAAAATGTGTAAAATGTATATTTTTCTAAATATTTATAAAATTCGAAAATTTATTGTAGGTTATCAGCCCTTTGGGCTTACATTGAGATGATAGCCAAAATCTAATCAAATCTGGAATTATAAATAAGGCCCATATAAACAACGTCCTTTACAATTTTTTTGATTTGACCAATACTTTCCGAATTATAATGATTCAGAGATTTTTTTTTAATTTGAATTATATTTTAATAGCCACTTAAAACAAATGAATGATAGATAATAATTATTTATTTTAGAAATTTGAAGGTGGATATGTCGAAGCTTTTTAGTAGATTAAATTAAAATTTAATTATATTTGTTTCTCATCAAAGGAAAAACACCAACTGCAGCTATCTATTTAACAACAGAAAACCACCAAAAACTGCACCAAAACTTACTCGGACACGTGTTTTTAACAGCTAAGCTGTTATTACTCAGCGATACCGATACTAAAAATAAAACAACGGGAAGCTTATATACTATACTTCATCACGTGTCGTTAAGCTTAGGTGATTCTTAGATAAGCTTAAATAATTCCGAAAATCCTAATGGACCGTTGATTAGGTGCTCTTTAAAACAGTATTAATAGGTCTTTTGGTTTGCCCTATATATACTTGGTTACAGTCTTTACAATTAATTTTATATATTCCCGATTTATCACACATTTCTATTGGGTCTTTCGGATTAGCCTAAAAGATTTTGCAAGTTGTTACTACTAGAGGTTACTGTTTATAATCAAATTTTGAAAATATTTTTTAGAAGACCATTTGTGTATGTGGGATAATTTGGTAATTTGACATATTTCTTATCTATTTTGCTATTACTAGTTCCTAACGTTGTAATGTTTCTAATGTTTAACTTATGTTTATGTTTTCTAATTATGTTTTATGACAATTGATTCTTGAAAACCATTGTATGATGCAATCTGCTTAATATTTCGCAGTTCTTTATCAAAGTTTTGTTTTGACAATGGGAAATGTAATAATCGGTGAATCAAAAGTTGAAAGATGCAAGTTTATGTTGCATACTATGGTTGGAATCATTGTTATAAACCCCATGAGTGTTAGTGTCTTTACGATAAATATCTATATCTAGTTTGTTGCTCTTCTTGTCACTAAGTGTCTAAGAAGGTAACTTAAGGTTTGTTCTGTTTCATAGGTAAACTTTCATCGTCTCAAATTTTGAATTTAAAATTTCTACAAATTGCTGGGAGCTGTAAGCTTTTAGGCGATCCAAGGACCCAATAAAATGTGTGATAAATCGGGAATATATAAAATTAATTGTAAAGACTGTAACCAAGTATATATAGGGCAAACCAAGAGGACCTACTTAAAACTCGTTTTAAAGAGCACGTAGCTCATGTCAAATATCATCTCTACAGATAGGTCCAGTGTTGCCATGCATATGCTTGAAAATGGCCATAGGTAAGGCGACATTGAATTAATTAAGAGGGTATATAATAAAAACGAACTTGATTCTTATGAAAGTTTAGAAATTTTTAAAAACAAAAATTTGCTTATGAATTATGATGATAACGGTCCATTAGGATTTTCCAGAATTATTTAAGCTTATCTGAAATCCAATTAAGTTGAACGATGCGTGATAAGCAGATAGTATATATAAACTTCTTGTTGTTTTTTTTTTTTAGTATCGGTATCGCTTGATGATCAGTAGCTTAGCTGTTGAAACACGTGTCCGAAGTTAAGTTTTTGAGTGCAGGTTTTGGTGGTTTACTGTTTGGTTATATTTGTTTCTGTACTAAATATTGTTTGTATGGATTTTTTAATTTCTAAAATAAATAATTATTATGCATTCACTAAGTATGTAAATTGCAAGATTGTTTAGAAACATTAACAAAAGAGGAAAGGTTATCATATTTTTAATGGATAAGAGATAAATTCAGTATAAAAATTTATAACTGCAAATATTTATTATGTAAACATCAATTGGGTTTATGCAAATGCATTTCGTATGTATGACGTTAACACGAGTCGACATAGATGTCGCTACACCTATTCTTCGTAAATAGTCACCAAACATGAATTTTCATACTAAATGGCTGTAATTTCCTAATATTTGGATGTAACATTTAATTTAAAGGAAACAACTTTTCATTATAACCTTCAAATCGTTATTGTCAAAAATAATGGTACTTTACTCAACATCCTTCATGCAGAACTTTTATCAAGAATAACTTTTTCAAAGTTTTCAATATGGTTCTAGCTTAAGCGGACACTGTATAACATCATCCTACTCTACCTATGGGCAAACATCGGGTTACGCTTTATATCATCAAAGGCACATTAATGCAAACTACGATGTCAGTGGCTCTTTAAGTATAGTTTTGAAAACTGGTGAGTATTCCACCAGCCATCAGATGTTCCCCAACATATCCTGGGTAATTTTTGAAAATTGTCTTTATGCTGTCGAATACCAGTGATTTTGATTTCAGGTGGGCCACTGCTTTAGTTCTTCGATGCAGTTATCCAAGTTATACAATGTAAATAAAAAGTCTATCCAAAATTCTCTAATTGTTCTTGTTCTCGTTAAAAATTTATGCTGTAATCCCATTTCCGTATTTTGAGGCAACTTTTCATAAGAACACATAAGATTAATAATTCTCTCTTTATTAGAAAGGTAAAATTCGCTAGCAAAAAACGAGAGACTTATTAACTGCCTTCAAATCTTAGCACACATTTGGATTAAGAGAAGTCATGTCGTCAACTGAACTTTGCATCCTGTGTGTCCAATACTTTAATGGCATGACACATTGTAGAAATTACGCCTGCCATCAGTTCTATAAACCAGTTCTCAGTGGTTGGCGCAAATTACTGTTTCTTAATATTGCAATATTGCTTCTGTGTCAAGCACACAGATCAGGGTCTGCTATAAAGATCTTAATCCAGGACGTACCGGGCATCGATCAGGTGAGTTTTCAGTCTCTGTTGCCTGGACTACAAAAAACAAGATGAGGGTGTTTATCTATGGTCTACACATTGTCTTGCTTCTTTCTTATATTATGAAGTTTGCGAAATAGGCTTCTCAGTATATTGTAGGATTCTTTACTCAAATCGGTCCCGTACAATATATACACAGGGGCCACCGACAATGAAAAACGCGGATCTTTGACGAATTCAAAAAATGTTCAAACAGGTTGTTTTTGAAAGAATTCATAATCCATTAATTTTTACTATTCCAAAGTGGAGAGATATCACTGCGGTCTATTTAAAAAACTATGCCGTAATTTGAAATCGTAATTTTGCGAATTTTCGATAACTTAGCTGTAGGGGTTCCAATTTCACCCTAAAATATCTGTTTATGCTCGAACTCGGTGTCTCACACGCGTAAAGCGAGCATTTATTTTGCAAGCCAAACCGTCGATATGACCTAAATAAACTTTTGTTCTATTATGCGGTCGAGCCAAATAATTAGTGATTATTAAATAATTTCTATTCGCACTACATTATTTTTGTTAAATTAGATTTTTGTACAAAGCCATCTTCGAGGTTAAAAAAAATGTTAAAAATAGTCAAAAAACATTCCAAACAAATTGAGTCGTAATTTTGACCAGGCGACTCGCTTGTTACGGACCGAGGTGATAACCGAAAAATATAAGTTAAGACAAGCATACCCAGTACTGGGTCAGTATTCAGTATATCGCGGCGTGCTGTTGCATTGGTAGGACAGGCAACGCACTTGAGAACGGTGTTACTTCGTTCGTGAGAATCATAGGAGCGTGGGCTCAGCTAGTAATATTGATCCTCAGGTTTTCAGGAGATTCTAAAATAGTATCAATAATTCAAGACCACAGGTGCAGCTGATAAACGTAAAAACACCGTAAGACCAAAAAGTGCCTGACGTAGCCATGGATGAGATTAGACAAATTTCGTACGTCCACCAGTAAAGCAGGTTCTGAACTTGGTATTCCGCGGCGGTGTGGAAATTTTTTGCGAAACCCTACCGTATTGCAGTGTGACTACCACCACCGCTACATTGATTTGGTAATAAATATAACGTAGTTAGTAAAAAAATCAAAATTTTTTAAAATATGCAGGAATAGAGAATATTTAATAAAAATGGAAGAATTTGGCAATACTCAATAAAAATAAAACAAAAATATGCAAGGTGTGCCATTCAAAAAAAATTAAAATTTTTTTTCGTTTAGGTGATCGAATGTTTTCCAAATGTTACATTTCATCTAATGAGAGTAGGCATCTAGAGTAGCTAAAGAAATTCACTGATCTTCTGTGTAGAATTCTTATGAATCATCCATGCAGTTTATAACTATACGAAAACAATATCTGCAGACATGTGTCCTGTTAAAGCCCCAATAAGATCCGATGTCCTTTTGCATAATCTTGGTGCATGTTTAAGAAATTTAAAGTTCAGAACGTCTTCGGATGCCTGTGGCCATAAGCCGTATTTTCTCAATCTTACCATGATGTTAATCTATACTAGACCTTTAGCAAGTAAGTTAAAACGCCTTATGTCAATTGCTGTGCAACTTCCATTGTTCATGTAGGTTTTGCACTTCTGCAGTGTGGTTATGTTGGTGATAACTTTATAATGTTCGGGTCGTTCATTTCTGAATGGGAGTATTCAATTTTTATATAATGAGACTTACCAGCGAGATGAAATACAAAACAAACGGTCAAATTATCTTTTGTTTGGGTCGCACTCATCCACAAAGCAATGTTATTAATTGGATGCCATTACAGTTTAATGGTCCAGAATGTAAAAAATGCCAAATCATAGAAAGAAATACAGTTAAGATGAAACTAATTTCAGGAAACACACACACACAAATTAAGAATAAAATTGATTAGATAATAAAAATAAAAGAAAGGGAATCGTAAAATAAATTTTTTAACAGTAAATACGTTAATCAAAAATAAAATTACTACAAATTAATTAAGCATTACCTATATGATTTAAGTTCGGATCCAGAATTTACACTAGATACATTGAACATTTAAATTTTTTAAATAATAATTATTTTAAAAAAAAGGTTACGTTCATTCACCTCTACTTTTAAAAATTTAAGCAATTTAAATGGTCACGGTAAAAGGTATTAAATTTTAAAGAAACGCAAAATATAAAGCAGAATTGAATATAAGTAAAATAATACAAAGATGGCAACCGGGCGTTGTCCACCTTTGGGATATTTCTGATCAGTGTTGTTTTGATTTCCTGCTTTTTAATCAAGAAAAGATAAATAATTAGAAACGGTTCCTTGATTATTTATTCATTTGTCCCTCAAAACTTTATCATTCGGTAACGACAGAGAACGGTTAACAGCAATTGCACATTGACAAACAAAGGAAGAAAGACGGAAAAAATAGAACCAAAAAACCCTAATCAAAATAAAGACTATTACATAAAGAAATAATAACAGATTTCTTACCAAAAATTACTTTTGGGTTTTAGGTAGAATAATTAATGCACACACATTAGAAATGCTACACTGTTGAAAACTCATACAATGGAATCCACTTTCGGGGCGACATGCACTAGAATTTGCACGTTGCGTAATAGGAAAAATTGCGCCTTTGCAATCCACAGAGATAAATAACTGTTGAAAGCATATGCCTGGTGAACCGAAGTGCAATGCAATAGGGAGGATTAATAAAAGACGAAACAAAAGTTACAAGTAACAATTTTTACTTTTCGTGTCCTAACATGGTCAACTCGTGTTAACAATGTGCATATTCTTGCTTTTAAAGAACTAGTAGTTCATTATTAGAAATCACGAAAGCGACAACCCTCCACCCTTCCCCTTGTTTCGACTTCTATGTTTTATACCTTGTTGTTTCTCCAGTTTGTTAGTAGAAGTGAAAAACCTCTAATCTGGATTGATTCTATATACCTACAGCAGGTGTTATCAAGGACTTCTTCAATACCTACTGCATCTAAAAAATGTGTTTGTATAAAATGTTTGATAACGTATCTTTAAGAAACATTTTCTTTATTCTGTTCAAAAAGAGCTTTTTGTTCTAATATGTTAAAGGAATTTTGCAGAATGTCTTTAGATTTAATTTTTGGAAGTTGTAACTTTCAATTGCCGATTCTAATTCTTCTCTGTGGATTGTCTCGCTGGGCATTGTAAATTGTTTTTCCACCAAAGGCGCTTATTAGGCTTTGAGCCTTTGTTTCAAAAGGGCGTTTTCTGTATTCATTAAGTTTTCTACTTTTTGCTTGCATTGTCAGTTACCGGAGAAGTCCATGACCTCTTCTCTTGTTTCAATAAACAAAAAATATTATTCTTGCCCTTCTTTACACATTTCTGGACGAATAGATTCAACTTCTCTCATTTTTTGCATTTATTAAATCGAAATAATTGAATCGGTGAGATGAAAAAACATTTCTAAAATATATTTGACTTTTGGAAAAATAAAAACTTTAGTTTGTTTGTTTAGTTCTCCCCGATTCAGGTTGTACACAGAGTTTAAATGTACTACTTTATACTAAAAAATACTTCAGTTCATGTTTTGTTTCGTTATTTGTTAAAGATATAGCTTGCATTTGACTGTTACTTGATCTCGACGATTCAATTAAGTTTTAGAAAGTCATATAAATTAATTTAAGACATATGTATATGACTTTTCTGTTTATTTTTGTGCTGGAGAACACATCAGAAATAGTGCCGTGCAATTTTGAAACACCCTGCAGATTAGTTAAACATAAAACCTCACTAATCAGATTTACTACGTCTTTTATAATTAACATAAAGTTTAGATTTTATAGTCTCAAAGCTCGTATTAGTATTAATGTGTAACATCAGAAGAAAGCAAAGTGAGTGCTTGTGAACCACAGATTAAAAATATTTTACTATGCCATAAAGCCTCAACATTTGAGGTTCATCCAGAAAAAGTATTATTTCAGCTTTATAGTTTTTCTGCTTTAGGTTTTTATCTTTTTAACATATTGTATGCTTACTATCTTAAAATCAAAATAACAAAAATAGAATGATAAATATAAGAAATATGAAAAAGGCAGATATAGAATAATTTACTTTAAGCTATGAACTGCGTTCCAACACCAATCATAATAATACTGCAGTAATGATTAGCTTTTATCCGATTTTATTATCTAAAGATTTAACTTTACTGCAACATTGATACTAACGTAATTTGCCTCAGCAAATTAGTTAAAGTATAAATCGATTGATAAAACATCACTAGAAATGTTTTAATGTAGGTATGTATTACTAAATAATTATGTTTTGTCCTTAATTTCTGGATTAAAATCATCAATAATATTTACAACTAAATTTACGCATTAAATCACGTATAATTCAAAAATTATTACAAACCATATATTTCTGCCATTAATCCTCAATGTAAAAATAATAACCTGGTGATCTTGAGTTTTTAATACAGTCATAGGATCATATCCATTGACGCATTTCAGCAACGTGATAGTTATGATGGTCTTTCGTTTTTATTTACAGATTTACACAGTCGCCATTCAATTTTCGATGGTTATGATTCAAAGTCTTGCGGTTCATTTGTATCACTTATTGATGTACAAGACCATTTTCAAAACTGCCGTTAATTTTTTGTTTGTTAATCGAAGTAATTACTGAGAGTCAGATAATTGTTTGTTTAAACAGGAATAATCGATTGTAAATAGAACCTGCATTGTCATTTTGTAACATCAAAATGACAAAAATTAAAAAAAAAAAGAATTAGGTTACTAATAGTTTAAATTCCTAAATTTATCAACTTCCTTTTATTTCGTTTATAAATTTTTCCATTGTATTATTTATTCCAAAGCTTGGAATCTGTCATATAGCTCTCTCCAACCGATTCAGTGTGAGCCTCTATCATGTTCCTCCGTTTATCGATTCTGGACTCTTTGATACCTGTTCCGTCCTGTGGAATCTTTTCAGATCTTCATACCAACATAGCGGTGTTTCCCACACTTATTCTCTCTTTCCCATCTTGTTATTCCTTCGAATTTAAATGCATTTTTTCATGTTAATTGTTTATATTTATACCAGGTGGTCCACCACATTCTTTCCGGTTTTTACGGAAAATGAAAGGGCTGAGGAATAATTTTAGCCCAGTCATATGTGGGTTCTTGAGGGCATATTCAAAAGTAATTTTTGAATATACAGAATTAACACAAAAAATAAAGTACATTACCACAAGGTTACATTTTTTATGGAACACAAAGATAAAGAAAAACAGCTTCCTTACATGAAATATATTTTTTTTATTAAAACGTTCGCTATAATCCCATAAGCTGCAGTTAAAACAAACATGCTTTGATAGTACATCAATCTTAGTAAATATACTAAACGTCAAAAGATAAAAACACAAATATTTTAAAAATACAAACATTTACACATTAATACAAACTACGTAAGTAACTGATGAAGTTATGGATTATATGACGTTTTAACAAAAATATATTTAATTTAATAGCTGTTTCTTTGTGACGCCTTTATATTTACAAATCATAAACAGCGTAAAATTGCTTAAATTATATTTTTATATTTTAGATATATCTATATATAAAAATCGACTTTTGTTTTTCTGTTTGTTTGTTTGTTTGTCACCTTCTCTCCAAAACTACTCAACCGATTTTTGATGGTTATTTATTCTATTCTGACTACCTGAAAAAGGTTGCAACGTTTTCCAGGTAGGGTGGATCAGGAACACATTTCAACGCTCTTATCTCACTCCGGCTTATTCTACGACCATTCTCTGGTCTGAATGGGCGTGGTTCACTAGTAGACTAAATATAGAGTAAGTTTCTGTTACCCTTCTATACCTAAAAAACTGATCGTTTTGAGAAATTTTGAAATATAAAAATTCATAATGTAATTTTAAAAATAGCTTACACCTTGTAACATAGAACGAGCTGCATAATTAAATCTACTGGTTAGCACAAAACATTAAAGTATACTAGCATATAAAAGTTTTATTTCAAAATTATACAGAGTGAGGTGAAAAAAATTGCTCAAAGTTTAGGCACACATTTTATTGAATACTTCTTAAGGATTAAATGGAACACCTCGTATTTAGTGAAACATTTCGACGCAGAACTAATTCCTTTTGAAACTATATTAAGGCTATATACATGGTAGCACAAAAATAAAGTACCAAAGTTATACTTTTCTTATGGAACATCCTAAATTTTTATATTTTTAGATACTATAGACCAAATAAAGAAAGTTTCTGTTACACATCCTATATGATCGTTTCTGAGCAATTTTGAGAAATATACAAATACATAATGTAATTTTTAAATTAAACAAAAATTCGAAGAGTTATAATAATTAAGAATAATGGACCCAACTTTGAACATTTATTAAAATAATAGATTCTTACTATTTAACTTCATTAACCGTTAAATAAATGTTTAAAATAAGGCTTTGTGTTTCTTACAATACATTTACGATAAAATAAATTATTCATAAGTAAATATAAAAGCATAGTTTGCCTAAAAGCATTAGAGATAGGTATAGGAACCTTAATATAGTTTTAAAAGAAATCTAGTACTGCCACTAAATACATTTAACTTTAAAAAGCTATTCAATAAAATGTGTGCCTAAACTTTGGAGCATTTTTTCACCACTCTGTATAATTTTGAAATAAAACTTTTATGTGTTGATATACTTTAAATATTTCAGCTAACCAGTAGATTTAATTATGAGCAGCTCGTTCCCATGTTACAGAGTGTAAGCAATTTTTAAGAATTACATTATGTATTTTTATATTTCTCAAATTTCTCAGAAACGATCAGTTTTAGGTATAGAAAGTGTAACAGAAACTTACCTTTATTTAGTCTATAGTATCTAAAAATATAAAAAAATATAAGATGTTCCATAAGAAAAAATATAACTTTGATATGTACTTCATTTTTGTGCCACCCTGTATATTGAAAAATAATTTTTGTATATGCTCCTCAAGAACCCACATATAACTGCGCTAAAAATTATTTCCCAACCCTTTTGTTTCTCGTAGAAAAACCGAAAGAGGCGAATATGGTGGAGCCACCCTGTATATTGCAATATTTAACTTTTTCTATGTGTTCATTTTGCTTGTCTATTTTATTTATTATCAATATATGCAAAGCGATCAAAGGAAAAAGAGGTGGAATAATCTCACGTTGTAAGAAACCAACCTAATATTATTTTTTTCAAAAAAATTATAGCACAGAAGTTTATGTAAATTTTATTAATGTGTTAAAGTTTTAATGAACAAATTTTAAATCTTTGAGCAAACCTGTACTGCCACAAATTTTACGACGAACATTAAAATTTAAAAAAAACAGTTTATACACCAAATTGTACGATTGGGTTTTATGACGAAATTATCTTCCAACATATTTGATACCAAATCGAATAGTAAAATTTGATGCATGAAAGCTCGAAAAGGAAAAAATAATGTAATTGTAATTTGTGTACTGCAGTCGTTTGAAAGTACATAAATAGCATTTCATACAAGGCACATATGAATCAGGAATAAACAGAGTACCATAATTAATTAGTAAGATCTATAATATTTTTGTAATATATTGTGCGTATTAAGAAATCAATTAAAGTTGAATAACTGCAAAATGAACTAAGTTAATTTTTTTGTAAGGAAATTTAATTATTAGAATATAAAAAACAATAGATCTTTGCAATTTTTTATTTCAAACCAATTTTCATGACATTTATTGTTGATTATTCGATTATTATAGCCAACCGGATATCTGTTTCGTCATTTGGACTCTTTAGAAGTGAGATAACTCAGTGTAAATTCACTATTGCACAAATGGTGGTTGTCGACTTATTACCCACAGAACGGCACATCATTTGCTTTCATGCGCAAAATACTAATTATGTCAATTGTCAATAAGTTTTGCATAAATTAATCTTAAATCATTGTAATTCTGCATATATAATTTATTTTGAAACAACTGACCGACATTTTCGGTTTGCCGAAACAGTGGCGTTGTGAATGATGTTTGGTCAGTGTTGGAAAATGACGCAAAAGGCATGAACAACCAATCTTAACGGTACATGTCTGTTGTTCAAATATGGTGCTGAAACATTCTGATTAAAATCTCTAAGGGATTTTCTGTAAGCATTGTCTAGCTGTGTACGAATATCAACATTTCCTACGGTTGCAAAAATTTACCGAGCATTTCATGTGTTCTGCAGACGAAGCATGTTTTTATTTCCTCGTTTAAATGTTTTAAATCTCTTACCGGATTTGCACTATAGCGGAAGTCTGACGAGTCTTTAGAAAATAATAAACAAACAAAACAGTAAAATACATATGATACTTCACAACCACATATCCAGTTAGCTTCGTCGTACATTACCTTGCGAAAGTTTCGATGAACATCTTTATTTTGTCTTTGCTGGTTGTCGTAAACTTAGTTCTGGCAAGGACGACCATTTGCCTTGAACTCAACTAATTTTGTAAAATTAAGTTTGTTAGCACTTTTAGTTGTTTTTTCTGCACTACCGACATTTTCTATTATGCGCATTCACACGCGAATCAAAAATATTTATACAAAAACAACACAACAACAGTAAAACGTATCCAATATAAATTCTTAAATTGATTTAAAACACGCGAAAATCGAATCAAAAATCGAGCGTAGTTGGCCACCCTATATGAAGTCAACGTAAACTGCGGGATCCGGCTCATGACCCAAAGTTGATTGTTTCGGACGTTCGCGTTTATTCGGGCGCTGCACGTTTTCGAGTTTTTCCGGGTAGATCCTGAGAATTCAATGAGGACGAGAATTTGCACCGCCAGCCCAAGGTTGAAGAGGATAAATTACGAACGACGGCCGATAAATTTTAAGTTATTGTACGCGACTTGAAATTACCTATTTTAATAAAACGCGTAATAATAGATATTTTTTTATATATTGTCAAAATTTTTGGGAGGTCATTGACCAAATGACCATATGGACAAGCCGCCATAAACTCTGACTGTATAAATGATGACGCAATATAGCTGTCAAATTTTTTAAATTTGAAGAACGATATATTTGTTGTAATTTTAGTAAGTTCATAAATATGTTGTTTTTATTTATTCACTTTCATAGGCTGATTTTGAGAAAGATTCGAATATGATAATAGGATCAATGATGAACGTTAGATCTGTTGAATTTTCAATGGCAATAATATCAATTCTTCTTGTACTATCTATTTCTGAAACCCTAAAAACACCTCTTCATGTACTTCGTAATTTTGTTAACGCAGAGCATCCACAAAAACTTTTTCTTATCTCGTGATGCCTTTTTTATTCTTAGTGCTTCCCCAAAATGACAATAACCCAGTACATGCGCAAGAGTTCCTTTTCTCGTTGCAGTATCTACAACAGGTTATACTACTAGAATTACCTTTAGGTAGACTTTGAACAAAGTCAAAATTACAATTACAGTCTTTCCTTTCAGAATAGCTCAAACCACTTTTCCATAAATCCAATCATTTGCCGTCTTAAACTCTTGGTATAGAATAACCTCCCTCCCTTTATCTGTTAAGGCGCACCACTCTTCGAAGAATTTTTGTTGCAGAAAATCAGCGGTTAAATATAACACAATAACTTTTAAACAACACTATAGCAACACTTCGGAATAAACGACATGTTTGTTGCTAAATGCGAGCCCTTATCAGAAGTGGAGTCGTTTAATTAAATTATACCATCATCTTCCAATATAAAGGGTCCAGACCTCTGACGTACATACTATGATCAAACTACTTACAGAAACAGAAAACAAAACAATTTTTTTTTATAAATTCGAAATTCCCGTTGTCATCTATTTTTTATTTTGTCTTTGGATTCTGTTGTTGTTTGTGTTCATTTATAAAATAAACTTTTAAAAATTTTATTTATATAGTAACATTTTCATAATTAAAAAGTAGAACTACTTTCATACTTTTTATCACTTGTCAGATTCGTTATAATATTCATTTTGAAAATGGTAACGATGATACACATTTTATAATCTATATATCACATTTGTTACAAAAATCATGTATTTCGTCACTGGTTACATAAATATAACTATTCTGTTTTAATTTTAGCATATAAAGCCTGATTACAGATAAATTAGATTTATAGCAGGTATCAGTTTGTGAGTTTATGAGGATCGAATGTGTTGCTTTTCGTACAACTAATGTCGACGGACGAGTAATTTTAAAACAAAGTTTAAACCATGCTGTTTATTACAAAACTAATTAAAAAGAAATAGTCACATGTTCGCAAGTCTGAAGGACCACAACTGCATTGAAGTTACATGTATTACTAATGTCAAATGTTGTACAAGTAGTTCACATAACAATGACTGTAATTTGGAAACTAACTCAGTAGCAATTGGTATAAATACGATAATCTAAAAATATACCATTCTTAAACAAAGTGCCACCAGCCTGTGCTAAGTAATGTAATTATTTAAGTGGATTCGACTAGTTGTAATAAATCTAACGAAAGTAGTTTTAGATCCTACCATTTAACGTTTACATAGATTTTCTTAACGCGTTCAGATTAATCTTTTGATTCTAAGTCATGGTGATGTATAATGCAATTAAGATCTAATCAAAGATTGATGTTTGTGCTAAGAATTTTATACACTTCATGTGAGAGATGTATTATGCATGAATTTTTAACGTTTTCTACTTCATATTCATAAGTAATATCAAAGGGGTTAGAAAATAATGGTAATTTTTAAGAAGAAATCCAAATCGTAGATGCAATCAGTATAATAAGGAGAATGAAATGCTAGTACTATTTGTTACGAGCAAAAAATAAGAGTAGTATTTAGTAAATTAAACAAAATGATAAGTTGAAAATAAAATAATTAAAAAGCAGGCTGATAAATACTGGAATATAGAAATTAATCAAAATAAATACATGTGTCATAAAAAGCAAAAAGATTAGACAGTGAAATAGTTTTGGGGTCTTGTGTGAAATGCATAAATGAGCTTGCAGGCATCAGTTGTTTAAAGCACCTGATGCTCGCTAAACATAGATGTGCATTATTGAGATGAACTTGTAGGCTACATCCGGAAGCCCTAGTCTTAGTTAGTGGAAGCACTTGCAGGTCATGGCTGAATGTGTTGGTTACCATGATCATGGATAAGTAGGAAAA